>CANXYC010626279.1:0-18472 GCA_948193065.1 Aleurites moluccanus | reverse complement strand
TAGCTGGTAGGGTTACTGTACCAGTGTTCCACCTAGAGGGGACCACGAGCTCTAGGCGTATGCCTGGCCAAGCATGCGTTTGCGATAAGGTAGCAAGGACTACTGATGCACTCTGTTATGATAGGTAGCATGGCTACTGATTCATTCTGTAGTTCTACCATGATATTTGATAGTGCTATTCGATTGTGAGGATTTCTGTTTTTTTGTAAGCCTAACTACATTCTGATTCTTACCCATGTTCTCGATATGGATGTTTCTTTCGGATATATATATATATATGTATTTCTTTCTTATTGCATGTTCATATTTTATTGAGTTGAAGGCTCACTCCTCTTCTGTGAATTTCAGGTAATAGAGTAGCTCGTGAGGGAGCTAGTAGGGAAGATCCAGATTCTTGACTCATTCTTCCAAGAAGCTTTCATTGTAATTATTTTGATATGATTTTGTATATTCATTATATGGTATTATGACATAAAATGTATTGGAGTTTACTCTAGAGCTCCGTAGTTAGTCATTTGAGGATGATAATATTTTGATGTATGAATTATTACCTTCTGGGTACTCTTGTTCCTTAGTGATGTGAAATGCATCTTTTGATCAGTTAGGAACAAGAAAAAGTTATAAAATGATAATGGTAAAGATATGATTGATGTTTAAATGGATTTATAGAAATGATTATTGTATGATATCTATATTTAATATGAATGTGTAATATAAATGAGATCCAGGATATGGGAGTTCTACGGGTTTATGGTGGCCTTAAACCTACCCTTGCCCTAGGACCGTCGCACCACTGGAGTTGGGGTGTGATATAAGTGATATTAAAAATATAATGTGATTTGCTATTAAAACTTAGTACTGAATGACTATAATGTATAATGCTTAATGATGGATAATGATAATGATAGTGAAGTGATGAAGACAGTGATATTGAAAATGCTAAAATAAAAATTTCATATTATGAAAGATATGTAGAAGTACTATGTATGTCTGTTGAATTATGAAGTTGAGGGTATAAGGATGATGATATTGAGAGTGCATTTTTATTGCAGGTTGTGAAATTGTAAATATAATTTGGGAATAAGATTAAAATTATAAAGGAAATTCTGCTAAATTTTCGATAATATTGACTATTGTTAAATGGATTTAGATTATTAATGAATGATTTTGAATATAATTAATTGTTCTGTATAGTGTTAGTGGGTTTTACGGGTTTCCGGTAATTTTAAGTCTACCCATACCTTAGAACCGTCGCGGCTTTTACAGTGGGACATGACATTTAGAGTCAAAATTATACCTCGAAAAAATCAGGAAGTGATGTGCTCTTTAGAATAAATAGAATGATCAAAATTGTATCCTATCCTTATCTATATCTATATCTATATCTATATTATAATATATTATAAAATTCAAATAAATTTTACTTGAAAATTTTTCAAATAATGGTTGCTCACGCCTTGAAATGGCATTTGAGTTTGAGTTTTTTGGTTGAAATTTTTGGATTATGATTTGTGAAGAGGTTTCTATTTTGGATCTATAAATGACTTAAGCAAGAATTTATAATAAATCACCAGCATTTGAAAATTTATTTGTGTTCGATGGAATGGGGATTTGGATTTCATTAATATATTAAGCTCTAGGATTTATTGGTAGAAATGCCTAATTTGGGGCTTATACTTATACTAAAAGTTTCTTGATTAAGGTATTCGATTTTTAATTTGGTTCGATTTGAAATTTTTATAGATAATTATTAACTAAACCATTTATATAATTCATAAAAGGTGATATTATGGGCTCATTTCATATTTTTAAATAATAAAAATATTAAAATTTAAAAAATATATTTTCAACAATAAAAAATATTAAAATTAAAAACTTAAAAAAATAAAATACAGATCTGAATTCATCATATGAAAATCTTAGTCCAACCAGTTACCAAATTTATCAACCATTTGTGACCCATACGAATCATCCAAATATTACTTAGTTCCATCTAATTTCCTCATTTACAGCTTACACAACCGAATGATGACAAGCTTAGTAACATAATTTTTTATCCAAATTCAAATTATGATAGCAAAAACTTGGAAGCCAAACATGCATGATTCTCATCTCTCATTCTGACAAAAAAAAAAAAAGAAAAAAAAAAAAAGAAAGAAAAAAGAAAGGTAAAATTTTCACTTAGCTTGAGACATGTTACACTCTAAATCTAAAGGTGTGACGATTTTAGGGCAAAAGTAGATACATGATCACTATAGACCCGTAAAATCTAATGCTGATTATAATAATATTGAATCATTTGATAATCCGAATAATAAAATCATATAATTATAATTCATACATAAAGTTTCATTACATAATCTTTATAAATAAAAAACAACTCTTTAAACTATCTTTTTTCTTAATAAGAAAAAGTTCAATAATGTCTTTAATACATCAATAAAATAATCTACATTTATATCCTTTCATATACTATGGAGCAACTAAGAGCAAAATAATCATTACAGATAGTTATTTAACAATTCAATATAAATAAACATACCTAACTATACATGAAATAACTTCTTGAGGAGAAAGAGGGCAAGAAGCTTTGAACTCATCTTCTAAGTCATCCAATACCATAATAGCACTTGAAAAACACAGGTCAAGAGAAGTGAGTTTTCAACTCAATGAGATATGAAATATGATAATTCCTAAGGGTTCATAAAAAAATAACAATGGTTTCTATGTTTATGAAAAATATCAGAAACAATCAATAAGGGTTAGTATCAATAATAATAGTGTGTTTACAAAGAATAGTTCCAACAAATTATTACATGTATGATAAAAAATATCATTGACAATGAATCAATGATAGGCAGGATAACACCATCATCCCTATATAATCAATGACAATAAGGACATAAATGCTCCCAAATTAATCTCACATAAGTCTATAGATCATATGCCCAGGGCTCGATGGACCTCCCCTAGATGAAGTCCTAATGTATTATATCACATTAGTAAGGTCTTCTATCATATATGGTTCATATCTTGGTCATTGGCCAAATAGGCATAATGAACAATTAGTGATTCAAATGACCTTTCAATAATATAATTTATGGTTAATATCGAATGCTCAATAATAATGGTTAATAACAATAACAATAAGTTTAGACAATGAACTTTGGTTCATGGGTCATTAGCAAAGAATCAATGAAGTTTGTCATTCAAAAAGGTTTTCAATGTACAATGATATCATTACCAATAATTGCAATAATAATATAAAGATATCAAACAGGGCATTTAACATGCATTATCATATTCATAACTCATCTAAATACAATAGCATTTCAATCAATGCTCAATTTATCATCTATTTCCATATAATCCATTTATATCCTTAGCTCACTCATCCTATACAAAAACTCCAATTATCATAACCATAACTATGGAACTCTAGCTGTAAAGCTCAATATCTTAAACTTATCTATGAATTCTTATTGTATATATAATATATAAGTGGGTATGTCAAAAAATATTCTATCCCACATTGAAAGATTATAAACTTTTTAAAGGGTATATATTGAGTATTACACTTCATAGTTAATAAGGACTTATGAATGTACTATATTATGTATGTGGCATGAGTGGGTGTACACCTTATATCATCGCTGCTCAGCTCGGCTTGGTACGGCATGGTGTGGTATGGTGCACGTGTGTAAAACCAAAACACTATATTTCTTTATTTTTTTTTATTTCTTTTAAATTCACCCAATTATATTAGACTCAAAACTCTATTTAATTTTCTTAAACTGAAAAAATCTTTTTTACTGATGGTTATGACCATTCTTTATTTATTTACCCAATTATAGCATTAAAGATTTTTGTCTGTGAATGTTGTTTCCCTTCTCCTATATATTAGAGTAAAGAGAAGTCTTGAGAAAGACAGAAAAAAAATACTCTTTTCATCTACTCTTCCTGTCTGATCAAAATAGTATTATAACTATTACTAGAACTTCTTTGTTCTTGTGCTTGAATCAAGGAAGCTATAGCTGTTGAATCCTGGAGGTAATTTTAGTTGGGACTTGTGAGCATCAGTAACCTACTAAAGAGTCGAAATATTCCTTAAGAACAGTGATATCTCACGTCTCAGCTAATCAGATAAGTTGTTTTAATTTTATTTTTCTGTTTTATTTGATTCTGAATAACTTGGTGATTAAGTTTTTTCTGGTTAATTACTAAGCAACAACAATCTTAAGGAATAATATGGCTTCAAATAATGTTGATTCTACTATGCTTGCTGCCACTAAGGTTGTTCCTGATTTAACCATAATATAACCTTTCAATGGTTAGAATTTTAAATGTTGGTAAACTAAATTAATGTTGGTATTGGATATAGCTAAGGTTAACTATATTTTGTCTGAACCAAAACCTTCTAACCCTGTTGATTCTGATAATGAAACTGTTAAAAAAGACAAATTGGAGAAATTATTTGTCTGGGCTTCTACTGATAAAATTTGTAGGCTGTTCTTTTAAATGCTTTATCCAATGAATTGTTTGATGTTTACTATTTATATAAGACTGCCAGTGAGTTATGGGATGCTTTAGTTTTGAAATATGTTATTGAAGATGCTGGAGTTAAGAAATATGCTATAGGAAATTTTTTATATTTTCAAATATCTGATGATAAGGATGTCTCTGTACAAATTCACGAGTTTCATTTGGTTGTTAATGGTTTAACTATTGAGAATATTATTTTGCCTCCTACCTTTGTTGTTGGCTCTTTGATTGATAAGTTACTCGAGTCCTAGTTAGATTATAAGAACAATATGAAACATAAGAGGAAAGATTTTACTCTTGAGGAACTTATAATCCATATTAGAATTGAAGAGAAAAATAGAAAGTTGAACTAAACTACCAAAGCTAAGGAATTAACCTATAAAGCCAACCTAGTTGAAGATAGAAAGAAAAACTATTATAACTTTAGATATAACCATGGGCAGAAATGCCATAACAACCAGGGACAAGGTCTGTAATTACCCGCATCGCATATTAGAGAGTTTAAGAATAGTTATAAGAAATATCAATCGGTAATAGAATTTTTGTAAATTCTAGAAAGTGAATTATTTGAAATTAATTATGGATAAGTCAAATTAGGTTCCTTAACATTATAGGAAAAATAATTTAAAAATTTAAAAGGGTTATATAGAGGATGAATTAGTTAAATTAATAAAGAGACTTCAAGGAAAAACCTAAATTATGAACACCTTATAATATTCGATTTTTAATAAATTTTAGAGCAGTCTTTTATTTAATTTTTTTATATAATTAAATTGTGATGAATAAATAGTAAGTTAAAAATATATTTGAATAAAATTAACAAAGTGAATGTGTTTAAATAAGAAAGTGAAAGAGATATAGGAAATAAAAGATAAAGAGTGACAATTTTATAAATAATGAAAATTTGAGTCAAAAATTAATTTGACTAATATATTAAAAAAAAGTTAATTTAAAAGGCCATTAGTGGCCAGCTATGTGGTGGCTTCTCTACTAAAAATATTTTCCAATTTTCATCATTTTTCTTTTCTAAAAAATTTATATCCATTCATTATTTTATTTTCAATTTCCTTAATTTATTTTTCTTAAATTCCTACTAGTCATTAATTAATATATAAACAAACATATAAGAGAGAAAAAAAAAAATCAAATTTTCATCTTCACCTCTTGTTTTGGCTGTGAGCCACCCTCTCAATTCTCCAAAAAAATTTTCTTCTTCCTTAGTTCTTAAACCTTTCTTTCATGACCTCAAAGCTCAAATTGTTTTACTTCTAAGTTGATTCTCTTCATCAATTGAGCTAATTAAATTCTTGGAAGTTAGAAATCCATTAAGAGATTCAAGAGATAAGATACTAAAATAGTTTAATAATTCAATTTAGTGAGTTTAATTGACAGATTAGAGGCTTAATTAGTGAAAGAATGATAGATTCAAGAACAAATCCTTGAAGTTCTTAATTTCCAGTAACATGGCCAAATTTAGAGACTAGTTTTCGTAATATTAGAGTCAGATTTTGAAAATCTGTAAAACATAAAAGTTGTAGATATATATATATAGATTATATGCCTTTAAAATTTTTCATCAAATTGCTATTGTGTTAAGAGATATGAGATATTGAGTAAGGCTGACTCAGATTAGGGTTTTCATTAAGAAACCCTACAGAGATCTGGATTTTTGAGTACTTTAAGTTCAAAATCAAAGAAAACTCAAAATATGAAAAATATTTCCTTATGCCTTAGATAAATTTTAGTAAAAACAAAACATAATTTGAACATTTAAATATTGAGATATTTATTAAAAAGTAGAGGTTGCTCGAGTAGATATTGCAGGACAGTTTACAGTTTGTAGAATTCTCTTTGAAATTCCACCATAATTTATGCAGAACTTAGAAAAATCTGATTTTTAGATATTTTAAACCCTCATATGTGTAGTTTAAGTAAAAAAAAAAATTTGAAGCAATTGGATAAGTATAACTTGAGAACTTGCTAAGAGGATCAAGGCTACCAAAAACCAAATTTTAGAATTTGAGAGGGAAAGTTATCATTTGAATCACATTGTGTAACTTTAATGTAAATTGAGTATTAAAAATATTTATTTGCTCTTGTAGATTCAAAAGAGAAGGATAAATAAGAAGAATCCTTAGGCCATCCATTTTGCTTGTGCTAGATTAGATGGTTGAGAGTTTGGAAAGGTGAGTATGTATATATGTCGTTTTACTTGAAATTGAATTTGTTAATTGTTCATTGCATTGTAGCCTTGGTTGATTGGAACCCTAATTTCCCATTTTTGTTATATTGCTTTGTTCATTTAGGGTTCCTAATTTATATCTTTGTTTAATGGAAGCCCAATGATACCCTAATTGATTGAAATACCTAAATTATTAACTAGCATTTTATTTGGGCTAATATAAACATGCCAATTTCTTTATTATTATTTTTTAAATTTGGCTTGAACATATTCAATTTTTCTTATTAGTACTTTAAGCACCTTAGTATACTTAATAGCCAAAATTATAGCCATTGGATATGAAAATTGAAACTTTGGCCAAATGCCTATTTTTTTAATCTTAACATTTACCATTTCTCTTCATTTTTTAATTGTTCATTCTATTGATAATGCAAACCATAACCTTCCGATAAGTGTTATTGCACCCTTGATATTATTGAATTTGACTTTGGAACTTTGCTTCATTATTAAATATGAACCTTGGATTGAATACAAACCTAATGTGCTAATGAAAGGCCTACTCAGCTGATAGAGTAGAATAATAATTGTATCAGGCATTGTGCATAATGAAATATTTACAGTGGACTCCAGCTGAGAGGGATGCTCTCAGCCATACAGTCTGATCAGTTGTATGAGTGATAAGCATGCTACCAATTGTAGCCTCTGCTTTATACGGTGATTATAAATCTGTCATTATTGCAACTCATACCATTAGCTATTGCATTCACTTATTGATTGAAATTATCTTGTACACTACCTATATCATTGATTATGATTTCATATCTATACCCATGTTGTATGTTTGTTATTGATTTTCATTTCCAATGGCTAATATTCCAATTTGTTCTTTAATTGCTTAACTATTTGTAAATTGTTCTTATTATATTCGTTCACTTTTCTTGTGAGCCTCTTTATTAAACCTAGCTTCACAAGTGAAGTGATATATATACATTACTCACTGAGTATTATCTCACCTTTTAGTGATTTATTATTTTTCAGGGGATTGTAGATAGGTGTGGTTCCAACTTCTGCTCTTCTTCGACTGCAAACCTTTCTTTTCTATGTATAACCTCCATATTGTGGTATTTTACTTCTAGAGTGCTCCATAGTTTGTAAAAAGTTAAATAATGTTTTGGAATATGTAAATGTTGAAAAATGTTGAACATATGATATTTCCTAGTGATGTGCATTATATTAACCTAGTGGAAATAATTAGTAATGATAGTATGAATGTTGAAAAAAAATATTTGATTTGTGATGAGTGGCTTTTATAATTGAAGTTGAGGGTATAAGGATGAATGTATTAGAAGTAAAATTTATTTTGCAGGTTGAGTTAATTGATTATATATGGAAGAGAAGGACTTTGGTCCTGGGTATTAGTTGGAAAATAGAGGGAACTACTTCGAATTTTCTATATAAAAATTGTTATTGGGGGTTTTATGGGTTTAGGTGACCTTACGCCTTCCCATTAATTAAGATTGTCATATCCCCTGAAGTGAGGGATGTGACAGATTAGTATCAGAGAAAAGATTAAAGTTTAAATTAATTAATTAAGAATAAGTATCATAAAATGTAAGTGAACCATGGAGCAATAGGAATTCATATATCGTCAATTGTCTGTTATCTATTATGTGTGTCATCTGCATATCGTTAACTAATAATTATTTCTTCTGCTTAATATAGTAAATACTGCCTAGAGGACGTCTTAGAGAATGAGGTAGGGGTTAGGGAGTTGCTTGACAGGAGCCAGTTAGACGGGTCCCTTTTGATTTTTTAGACGATTAGAGGATGATGTAGCTTCTAATGTATCACTAGAAAGAGCTGAATTTATGGAACTACCGTATGTGAGAAAAAGAGTGGATGTGGAAGCAGAAGAAGTACATGAAAATATGGGAATGGTAAATGAGCAATTGATGAAAGAAAATGAAGAGTTGAGAAGACAGATAGAAGAGATGAGAAAGGAAAGATAGAAACCTGCACCAGTACCCGAACCAACATCGATACCTATTCATCTTCCACAAGTAGCACCTCCCCCAAGACCTGTGATTAGATGAGAGGCTCGAAGAGTAATTGATGAGGGTGGTGTTACTATGTTCAGTTTTTTGAAACTTGGATTACCTGAGTTTTGTGGAGAGCATGAGGATGAGCCTAGTGATTTCCTGGAGCAAGTAGACAAAGTTGTGATGAGATTACTTTGCTCCGATACTTGGGCTATAGAGTTGGTTAGGTTGTTATTGAAGAAAAAGGCTTGGACTTGGTTTTCAAGGCATATTCAAGGTAGATTGTATAGTGATAATCCTTCGAGTTGGAAAGAATTCAAACAGCTGTTGATGGATGAGTTCCTTACTAAAGGTGAGAAAGATAGGAGGATGATTCAATTTGAGAGAGTAGGGAAACATGAGTGTGCAGGAATATGCTGATGAATTTCAGATGTTAGTAAAATATACAAAGAAGATAGTTCTGGATGAGGCTTCAGAGATTAGCCGCTTCATGAGAGGATTCAATGCACCTCTGTATAATGCATTACTGGTAGTGGAATTTACCTCGTTGACAAAATTAATTAATAAGGCTAATCGTATGAAGATGAAGTATAAAGAAGATATGGCAAAAAGAGTACAAGTAAGGAAGAGTGTTAATAGGGGTCAAATAAGTCAGAGGAGGATCGGGGGACAAAGTACACAGACTAGACCAGTTAAGAGTAGTTACAGACCTCTTCAAAGCCAGCCATTTGCTAGTGCTGATAGAGAACAAACTCAGTCTGAGGTATCTTCATAAGTTTTATGGGTATCTGCTAGTGTATCCAGAGCAGATCGATCATCATAGGCTATACCTGTTTGTACTAGATGTGGCAGGAGACATCCCGGTGTTTGTAGATGGAAGATTAGAGCTTGTTTGAGGTATGGCCAGCAGGGCCATTTCATTAAAGACTACCCTCTCATCAAAGCTCAACAGGGAACATCATCAGCTTCACAACCTACCGTACAATAGAGTCAGGGCACTACCAAAAGACCTACAAGCAGAGGTAGAGAACAGGGTCCAGCACAAAATCTATCTCAACCACTAGCTACCAGAGGTTAGGGTAGGGTGTTTGCCCTCAATCAACAGGAGGCCCGATCATCACACACTACTGTGGGAGGTACTATTCTTATCTAGCATGAGTTAGCTAATATACTTTTTGATTCAAGCACTACACATTCTTTTGTGTATTCATCTTTTGCAAAGAAATTGGGAAAAGGCAATAGAGTAATGCATGAACCTTTAGAGGTATCTACCCCCTTAGGCAGAACATTAATTGTAAATCATGAATATAGTGATTGTATAGTGGAAATTGATGATAAGGAGCTTCTTGTGACCTTGATAGAGTTACCTGTGCTAGAATTGGATGTTATTCTGGGTATGGATTGGCTATCATTTCATCGTGCTACCATTGATTGCTTTGGAAAGTGTCACACCCCAACTCCAGTGGTGCGACGGTCCTAGAGCAAGGGTAGACTTAAGGCCACTATAAACCCATAGAACACACATATCCTGAATCTCATATATAACATATATTCGCATTAAATATAATTATTTTCATGATATTCAATTCTATGAATCATATAATCATCATTCATGCATTTCCTTACATCGTCATATGATTTCCTCTTGTTTCTTACTGATCAAAAGAAGCATCACACATAAATAAGGAACAAGGATAACTCACAATGTATCAATTCAGACATCAAAATAAAATCACCCTTAATATCTAACTGCGGAACTCTAGAGTATACTCCTCATACATATAAATACTATAATACAAAATAATATATATGTCAAAAGAATTACATAGAGTCTTCTTGGACGAATGAATCAAGAAGCTATGTCTTCTATGTTAGCTCATTCTCGAGCTACACTATCACTTGAAATCCACAGAAGAGGAGTGAGTCTTCAACTCAATAAGATATAAACTACACTAATGCTTACAAGTATCACAAAGATATAGAGGATAAGTATGATCTTGAACTATATTCAATATACTTTTGAAATATCATAAGAAAAGAGATTATCAGAATCATGGCACAGGAGATCAAAACATAAACAATCATAGTTTTTTTAATATATGAGTGCCAACCAAAATAGCACTATAAATCATATCATGAAATAGAACTCAGAACATATCATTGTATAGCGTATCGGTGCACCTTATCACCTCAATGTCTCCATATGCTTGTGCAGGGCACATACCTAGTGTTTCTGGTCCCCAACTAGAAGGGACACTGACAAAAACCTTGTCAGCTGGGTTCTCGATATGCACTTTGGACCAATGAACTAACTCTCATTGGGAAGAGCGTTCTATTTACATGTAGGTCATGGGTTATATAGCTTGGACATATTATCAAGAAACATAGTGGTCACAAGACCATCATCACATATTTACATATAGTTATTCTATTACATAAATAGGTATATAATGATCTTGGTCTAAGAAAAACAACAACCAAGTCATTTATGCAATTGGCTTATTTAGGAGGGTCTCAATAATTTATAGTTTAAAATTACGAATTTATAGGTTTAGGTTCATCAATAATGAATTTAAGAAAAGTACATGAAGTAAGAAATGAGTAGCAAGTATAATTGATGGATAGTAACATACATTAACATAGTTCATACTTACCTCAAAGCAATTTATCCTTGTATTTCCCTCAAATACTTGTACATTCAATAATCTTCTCCATATTCTTTGAATTCTCCTCTCCTATGTAAAATTTTTAAATACTCATAATTAGGGTTCATGCCCAAAAATGTTCATAAATGGTAAATTTTTATGATTCTAATCATCTTTTAGAATCCTAATATGTTTTCTAACATCAATTTAACCACTTATTAAATAAATGTGAAAGTTTGGGATGAATAGCTATTATTCACCCAAAACCCTAAATATATATATATATATCTTACTATAATCCATAAATAATGCCAACTGATGCTCTTAAACATCTATTCATAACTCATAATCATATATTCTAACTATGTATTAACCTATTTTAAACTTAGATTGGAGTTTGGAATAAATACCTTAAAACCCTAGAATGGAGATTCTTAAGAAATCTGAAATCTTGATGTTCTTAATATTCTTGATTCTTATGTTAATGGAGATAAAATAAGTTTTTAAGAAGAGAATTTAATGAATTTATAGGTGGGTGATGTGTATTTATGAAGAAAGAGAGGAAGAAGAATGAAATAAATGAAGTTTGAAAATGAAGGAGAAGGGTCGGATATTTATATGCTTGACACTTTCACGCCCGTAAATATGTTTCACAGTCATGAGAGCCACTGTTTATGTTAGGTTTGAAACACTTCTTCATGAGCGTGAAGACAAAGCTGAAGAATTGGTCAAATTACACAGAAAGTATTTTCATGGTGGTGAAAGATCTTTCACGCCCATGAATAGGTCTTCACTCCCGTGAAAACTTTCTTCTAGGTGGTGAAACATTTTTAAAGGGGTGAATCATTTTCAAGGGGGTGAAACATTTTCATATTTCTCCATTCTAACTTGTCCAAACTCAATCAACTTATACATACACATATTTAACACCTTAAACTCAATCATAACTCATCATGTCTCAACATAAAATCATTCTAGGAGTAATCTATACTCAATATAGCATTCTAGATTATCTACCATGCACATATAAACATACATATGCTAACATTACATTTGGCAAATAACAAACACATATCTACTCTAACACTCCAAGTACTGGTTATTACATTCTCCCAACCTTAAGAAAATTCGTCCTTGAATTTTTAAGACTTACCTTGCTTTTAGAACAGATAAGGGTACTTGTCCTGCATGCTCTGTTTATTTTACCAAGTACACTATTTCATTACTTGATTCCTCTATAAGACCTTAACCATCGCTATATCCTTGTTTCGTAGTCTCTTGATCATTCGGTCCACAATGGCTACTAGAATCTCTTTATATGTCAAGTCTTGCTAAATGTCCACTGCTGGAACTTATAGCATATGAGAAGGATTAACGATGTATTTTCGAAGCATCGATACATGGAATATTGAATGCACTCTATCCATGTTAGGTGGCAAATCTAGCTTGTATGAAACCTATCCAATCTTGCTCAGAATCTCAAAAGGTTCGATAAATCGTGGAGATAGCTTGCCTCTCTTTCCAAACCGTAGAACTCCTTTCATTGGTGAGATCTTTAAGAATACTAGATCTTCAATGGAAAATTGAAGGTATTTTCTCTTTGGATCAACATAAATCTTTTAGCAATTGAAAGCTGTCTTTAATCTCTCTCGGATTAGTGAAATCTTTTCTGATGTATATCTTATCAATTCGAGCCCTTCGATAAATCTTTCTCCAACCACATCCAGACACAAGGGAGATCTGTATTTCCTGCCATACAAAACTTCATAAGGAGACATCTGGATCATTGAATGGTAGCTATTGTTGTAGGCAAATTCTATCAAAGGCAAGTGAGTATTCCAATTTCCTCCAAAGTCTATAATGCACATCCTCAGCATGTCTTCTAGAGTTTGGATAGTCTTTTCTGATTGCCCATCCATTTGCGGATGAAATGTTGTGCTAAAATCAAGCTATGTACCCAAGCACTCTTGCAATTTCTGCCAAAATCTCGAGGTGAACTGAGTACCTCTATCTGAAATGATTGAAACTAGAACTCCATGAAGCCTGACAATCTTCTCAACATATATCTGTGCATACTGAGAGGCCGTACAAGTAGTATTAACTGGTAAGAAATGAGCTGACTTGGTCAATCTATCAATAATAACCTATATCGAATCATGTCCTCTTGAAGTCCTTGGAAGACCAACCAAAAAATCCATATCACTCTCTTCCATTTCCATTTTGGCAATGGCAATTGTTGAAGTAGTCCCGAAGGCTTCTGATGTTCGAACTTAACTTGCTGACAAGTTAGACATTTAACTACATATTCTGCGACATCTCTTTTCATTACACTCCACTAATAAGAACTCTTGATGTCGTGGTACATCTTTGTTACATCTGGATGCACATTATAGCTAGAATGATGAGCTTCCTTGAGAATCACATATCTCAATCCATCCACAGCTGGAACATATAATCTATTGCCCAATCTCAGTACACCATCAACTATGCCAAAGCCTGGAGCTCTCTCTATTCCCAAATTGTTTCTTAGCTTTACCAATTGAGGATCCTTATTTTGTGCTTCTCTTATCTGATCAATAAGTACTGGTTTAACTTGAAAATGATCCAGAAGCACACCCATATTTGATAGATCCAATCTAATCCCCATATCATATAAACTCTGCACCTTTCCCACTAGATATCTCATTCTAACTTGGATATGGGCTAAACTTCCCAAAGATTTTTTACTCAAAGCATTCGCCACAACATTAGCCCTTCCTAGATGGTATAAAATTTCACAATCATAATCTTTTAATAATTCCATCCATCTCCTCTGCCAAAGATTGAGATCCTTCTGCTGGAAGATATACTTCAAACTCTTATGATCTGTGAAGATTTCACACTTCTCTCCATATAAGTAGTGTCTCCATATTTTCAATGCGAATACAACTACAACCATCTTAAGATCATGTGTAGGGTAATTCACCTTATGCTTGCTCAATTGTCTAGAAGCATAGACTATCACTTTACCATGCTACATAAGTACACATCCAAGTTCCACTCTCGATGCATCACAATACACTGCATATCCTCCTTCTTCTTATGGCAAAGCCAAAATAGGTGCCGTGGTAAGACAAGTTTTTAATTTGTGGAAACTCCTTTCGCAAGCATCTGTCCATTGGAATTTTACTTGTTTCTGTTTAAGCTTGGTCAAAGGTGCTGCAATCTTAGAAAAATCTTGTACAAACCTCCTATAATACCCTGCCAAACCCAAGAAACTTCTAACTTCAGAAATATTTGTGGGTCTAGGCCAATTAAGGATTGCATCCATTTTATTCGGATCAACTTTATGTCCTTCTTTACTCACCACATGCCCAAGAAAACAAACACTATTGAGCCAAAACTCACACTTAGAGAACTTGGAAAACAGCTGATGTTTCCTCAAGGTCTGCAATACAATTCGAAGATGTTCTTCATTCTCTTCCTTGCTCCTAGAATATACAAGAATGTCAACGATGAATACAATGACAAACATGTCCAAAAATGGCCTGAACACCCTATTCATTAAGTCCATGAATGCGGCTGGTACATTAGTCAATCCAAATGGCAACACTAAGATCTCATAGTGTCCATATCTAGTCCAAAAAGCCGTCTTCGATATATCCTCATTTCGAATTCTTAACTGATGATAACCAAACCTTAAGTCTATCTTGGAGAAATGACTAGCACCTTGTAATTGGTCAAACAAATCATCTATCCTTGGAAAAGGATACTTGTTCCTGATGGTAAGCTTGTTAATCTGCCTATAGTCGATACACAATCTCATAAAACCATCTTTCTTCTTCATAAAGTGCACTGGTACTCCCTATAGCGAACTACTAGGTCTGATGAATCCCTTGTCAAGCATATCTTGCAATTGAACTTTCAGTTGTTTCAACTCAACTGGTGCCATACGGTAGGGAGGAGTAGAAATCAGACTCGTGCCAGATGACAACTTGATACCAAACTCTATCTCTCTATCCGGTGGCAACCCTGGTAATTTTTCAGGAAATACGTCTGGAAACTCACTAACTATTGGAATATGCTTCATGCCTTTCACTTCCTTCTGAGTATCCCAAACATAAGCCAAATACCCTTGGCAATTCTTTTTCAACAACCTTCTTGTCCTAATGGCAGATATCACATTGTATGGTACTTTGCTCCTCTCCCCTTAAAATTCAAACTCCTCACCTGAAAGTGGCTTTAAAACTATCTTTTTCCTATAACAATCTATGGTAGCATAGTGCTTGGACAACCAATCCATGCCCAAAATCACATCAAATTCTAGCACAGGCAATTAAATCAAATCTACATTCAAGTTCTTGCCACCTATGCTAACCACACATGAGGGATAAGAGTTTTGGACTTCAATCTCTTCCTTTAAAGGAGTAGAAACAATCAACATAGTTTCAAGCAACTCATAGGGCCTATGTAATTTCTTAGCAAAATATGATGACACAAAGAAATGCGTAGCTCTTGAATCAAACAACACTCTAGCATTCAAATCTTGGATCGGAAGAATACTTGTAACAACCGTGTTAGATGTCTGGGCCTCATGCTATGCCAAAGTAAAAACTCTCCCTCTGCCTTTACCCATGAGAACTGACCCTGAAGCCTGAGCCATATGTTGACCTGATCCTCTGCCAACCTATGGAGTCCTGCCTAAAATGAATTGGCCTGCACTTGGTTGCTGAGTAACACTCATTTCCCTATCCATCTGAACTATTGTCTGAAAAGCTTGAGGTCTAACTCCATAGGATGATTGTGGACAATTCTTGCGTAAATGACCTTGTTGTACACACCTAAAGTATGCTCCTGTCACATAAAAAAAAGGGCCTCTATGAAGTTTACCATATGTAGCACACAAAAGATTAGAAGTCCTAGGTGGTGCAAAACTAGCTGAACTATGACTCATATGAGAAGTGGGTCCAGGGGTATTCTGACTCTATTATGGTCTCTCAGAATATCCTCTATACCCACTCTGAGGAGTTGACTGATGAGTCATTCCCATACTTTTCACCCCACTCTCTTGTTTAGAAGAACTACCTATTTTAATTTTCTTCTTCTTTGCTCTTTCAAATCTAGCTTCCATCTCTTTATTCTTAATTACTCTAGCCTTATCCACCAGCTTAGAATAAGAGTCAAACTCAAGAGCAGCTAAACAGTGGAGCCACTAATCCTCTGCGAAACCTCTGAATCCGTGCAGTTTCTGTAGGCACCAAAGCTAGAGCAAATTTGCTCAACTAACTGAACTTCCTGACGTACTATGAAACACTCATACCAGGTGTTTGAACCAATCTTTCAAACTCCATAGATTTAGCTTCTCTTATGCTTTCTAGAAGAAACTCATTCAACACCAATTCCTTGAATCTCTCCCAAGAAAGATCTTCATTTCCTCGAAGCATACCAGAAATGCTTCTCTTGAACTAATCCTTGGCCTCAGCCTTCATTAAATAGCCAACAAACTCTATGGCTCTTCTATCGGGAATCCGCAGAATCTGTACCTTATCTTCTATTTCCTTTAAGAAATCTGTAGGATCTACCTCACCTCCATACTCTGAGGGCTTAAGCTTAATAAATCTCTTGAATGATATTTCTTCTGCTTGAGGTACAATGGGTGGTGGAACTACAGGAGGAACCAGAATCTCTGGATCCTGTACTGGAGTTACCTTCTATTGTCTTTGCTAAGTAATGAACTCAACTATCATTGCATAATTCCTTTGTAGTTGTTCTAATTGTTGAGCCATATTAACCACATCCACTTGTGGCACAGGAGAAACTTCATCACCTCTATTTCTACCCACAGAAACTTCTTTAGAAGGCAAATCTCATTTAGGACGGCATCGACCTCGTCCTCTACCACTTTGTGGAGGCGTCTCGATACTGATAAGAAGAACAAACAATATCAGACTCACTATGCACATTTAATGCAGATTTATACCAAAAGAAGACACAACACAAACGAGACATGAATCCTATGCTCCATAGTTATCTTAATCGACAATTACACTAAGGCTTATACACATCTATCTATCTTTCTATCTTAAGGATTATAAACCTATAGCTCTGATACCACCTTTGTCACACCCCAACTCTAGTGGTGCGACAGTCCTGGGGCAAGGGTAGGCTTAAGGCCACCATAAACCCGTAGAACATACCTATCCTGGATCTCATACATAACATATATTCACATCATACATAGTTATCTTCATGAATATTCAATTATATGAATCATATAATCATCATTCATGTATTTCCTTACATCGTCATATAATTTCCTCTTGTTCCTTACCGATCAAAAGATGCATCCCATATTAATAAGGAACAAGGATAACTCACAATGTATCAATTCAGACATCAAAATAAAATCATTCTCAATATCTAACAGCAAAACTCTAAAGTATACTCCTTATACATATAAATACTACAATACAAAATAATATATATATCAAAAGAATTACATAGAGTCTTTTTGGAGGAATGAATCAAGAAGCTCTGTCTTTTATGTTAGCACCTTCTCGAGCTACACTATCACCTGAAATCTACAAAAGAGGAGTGAGCTTTCAACTCAGTAAGATATAAACTATACTAATGCTTACAAGTATCACAGAGATATAGAGGATAAGTATGATCTTGAACATATATTCAATATACTTTTGAAATATCATAAGGAAAGAGATTATCAAAATCATGGCACAAGAGATCAAAACATGAACAATCATGGTTTCTTTAACATGTGAGTGCCAACCAAGAATGGCAGTGTCACAGCCCAACTTAGGAGCCATGACGGTCCTAGGGTACGGGTGATGCTTATGCTACCAATACCACGAAGAACCCATTAAATAAGCTATATGGCATGCATACACAAATAAGCTTAATATAGCTTAAACAATACAAGCAAAATCGGGCAGCATCTCCTCTATTTAAGGAGCATGCCCTGGCTAAAATCACAAAATATAACACTTCTATAATCAATCTCCATACAACTCAAATCAACAGATCCCTCTGGATCTCCACAATATCTCAAACTCATTCATCATTCATTA
>CANXYC010626225.1:0-23592 GCA_948193065.1 Aleurites moluccanus | reverse complement strand
AACCTACTCATCTAACCATCCAATTTTTCATCATTTGATCCAACGGTCAGATTTAATCAAGCCTAAACTAATACCATAAGGTTGCACACACTCAATAACTCCATATTATAAAGGAAATGACCAAAATACCCTTAGTGCAACCGCAACACCGAAATCGAGCAATGTGCCAATAAAAATTTTCAACTGGGATTATTTATTTATCTAATGCTTAAATAAATTAAATAGGGCCATTTTCAATCATTTAAATTCTTTTCTCCTTTTAAATATAATATTAAATTCATAAAATTCAGACGGGTGAAAAATGACCATTTTGCCCCTAGTTCACCAAAATTTCAAAATTTCCCGATTAAGTCCTAGCAGCCTCTGGATTACTCCTATGCCTAAAACTAATTCAAATAAATGTACAATCATCAATTTCATGTATAAATACATATTAACAACACACTAAAAAGAAAGTAAAAATCTCTCCCCGAAAGTCTCTATAAAGATTAGGTTCAAATTATGTTAAGGTGTTACAATATAGGGGATGTTATTGAAATTTAAATCAATCTATAAATAATTATGTTATTAGTCTCGATGTAAAGGATGACATTTCCAAACTGTCCACATTAAATAATTCAGTGACCTCTCAGTATTCAAGAGAGAAAGATACCAAATGGATAACTAATGTTAACTTAAATACTATAATTAATTATTAATTCTTTTGAAATTTGGACAACGTTTCCCTATAACTATTATAAAAGCCCCTACATTAATCACAAAGATTTATTATCAATTACGTTCAACAAACACCTCAGTCCATTTCAAGACCAAAATTTCTAACAACAAATAAATAATTATATACAATCATTATTTATTTAATTCTATTTTTTTTTTCTATAATCAATCTAAATAAAACTCATACTAAAGGGAAAATAAAGGAATAAATCACTCTAACAAAAGTAAAATAATAAATAATAAATTAAATACATTTAGTTGTTACCATTTTTATTTATTTGTTTGTTTGTTTTTGAACTTGAAAGAGTCTTCATTAGGTTTATTAGTGAATATGAGCACTTATTTTGTAAACTAATGATATATTAAATCCTAGATAGCTATATGATATATGTATATATTTTTCGGAGTGGCCCATATGAATGTTATAGACCTAACTTATATTTTTTTTATTGTTTTGATATGCCCTAAAAATAAAAATAAAAGACAAATTTATAAATGAAAATTTATTTCTGTTTTAATTTATAAAAAAAATTAAATTTTAAGGATATCGAGTTTTTCTTTAATCATTTTAATATTAAATGCACTAAATTTTAATTTTTTTTTATATTATTTTAAGAATTAAAATTATTTAGAATTTGAATGAAAGTAGATATTTTAATAATAATAAATTCTTTTAATAATAGAAATTTTTTTTTAAAACAAAATTATTAAAATTTAAACTCCTATTTTTTTATTATAAAATAAATATTCAATCTTTAAATTACTAGTCTAACACATTGTTAATAATTATTAATGTATTTTTTCTATACAATATTTATGAAATAAAAATACCATTCAATAATTCAAGCTAATAAAATTTTCAATATGTTAAAAAAAAAAAAATTAGTAACCTTCTGACTGAATATTTGTATATTCAAATCCCATACACAATTCCCATAATTGAATTAAAATATGCTAATAAAAAGAAGGGAAATCAGAAAATAGCAAAAATCTTTAAAAAAAAAAGAAAAAAGAAAATAAAGTTTAAAAAACAGCATAATGCTTCACTAAAAAACAAAACAAAAAAAAGAATTTATAATTAAAAAAGGGCAGAATTTTTGCCATTTTCTTCAGAATTATTTTCTTCTGTAAAAAAAAAAAATAATTAAAGATTTCATAAATTATAAAAATTACAGAAATTAATAATTTACAAATATTTACAATTAAATTATAAAAATTATAAACCCATAAAACAAACAAATTACAATTCACAGAACAAATAAATTACAAACAGGAAAAAATCAACAAACAAAATAAAATAATTTAAAAGCAAACAACAAACAAATATGCAAACAAATAAAACAGTAAAAACAATAAACAAATAGAAAAAATAATTTAAAAGCAAAATAAAAATACAAACAAATATTCAAATCAAAATAAAAACAAAGCAAAATAAAATTATTAACAAGCATACAAATCAAAATAAAAACAAAACAAAATAAAATTATAAACAAATCAAATGCACAAACAAACAAATAAATCAAACACACAATCAAATAAATAAATAAATAATTCAAAGGAAATATTAAACAAACCTGAATGATAGAGGAGAGGAGAAAAAAGTAATCGGCAAATGGTTGAAGACGACGACCAACAAGGCTGAAAACAACTACTGACAAGGAAGTAAATAGCGATTGACAACAATATAATGAAGGAACGGCAGATCGAAGAAGAGAGGGAGCGAAACTAAAAGCTAAAATGGTGCACAAAAAAGAAAAATTAGAGTTACATTAGCCTTATACACACATAATAACGATGTATTTATTCATGTTATTCTGTTTTAAATCCCTCGCTATTTTGCAATTAAGCATTAAACTTTATTGCCACGTCATTAAACATTGTGAGAGATTCGCGAGAGAATATTAATTCTCTCGCTAATTCGTCATTAAGTAATTGCTAATCCGTCATTGCCACTCGGGCTAGATATTCCTGCTACAAAATAACGATAGATTCAGTCTCTTGTTAATCCATTCCAAAGTATTCGTTATTTTGTTGTAAATTTTGTCATTGTATTTTTTTTTTTATTTTTTAATCTAATTTCAATTTTCATCGCTGTCCTTCACTGGTTTCTTGTAAAATAGCGACGTATATTTATCATCACTAATATCTATTGCTAATCAGCAAAAATTTTGCAGTGATTTTCAATCTCGATTTGAAACTCAAACTCAAATACGAAAAAAAAAAACATCAAGTTAAATTTGAGTAAGTTAAAGCCCGACTGAATTATATTTTTATAATTAATTTTAAATTTTACTCAAACACCAAGATTCTTTAGTCCTTATCAAGACTCTGATTTTGGACAAAAACAGTGTTGGGCATCCATTATTATTTATATCATATATAACAGTTTTTTCTTTCCAAACTATATGAATTATTAATAACGTTATCTATCTCAAAATATAATAATAATAATAATAATTTATTCAAAATAATAATAATAATAATTTATTCAAAATAATAATAATAATAATAATAACAACAGATTTTAAAAGTCAAAAATCAGGCAAAATATCATTATTAGTCTAGCCGGCCATGCATGTTTACTAAATCCACTACTACTAATAATAACAACAGTTTTTAAAAGTCAAAAATCAGGCAAAATATCATTATTAGTCTAGCAAATTCACTGCTTTGGTCCAAATATCACAAAACTATTTCAGAAATAATTTTTCTAACAAGTGTTAATACCGATTAATAAATAAAAAAATTAGATAAAATTAAATAAAAAAATTTAAAAATAATAAATTAAAAGTGAGAAATATAATTTATCGTATAAATAATAATGATTATAACGGAAAATAATTTTAATAATTTTTTTTTTTCTAATCAAAATTATTTTTATATTTATTTATTTATTTTTATTTAAAATAATTATTTGATAATTATATTTTAATTGAAGTAATATATTTTTAACATTAGAAAAATCATCTCAGAAAAAAATTGTAATAATTGACAAAATTTAGGATGACAGCGGTAATGATAAAAACAAAATTTATTAAGCAAACACTTGTCCTGATAAAAACGAGTAATGAACGGATAATACTGTGTCCGAGTTACCATCTTCAACAAAACCCATCCCACCATCTTCAACAAATCGAATTTTTTCTCTATAATTTCTGGATCTAAACATGGCCGATTCCCAATCTCTAAAAATTATTGATCAACTCAAAATCTCTCCACCTCCAGGCTCAGTACCCACCACCTCTCTGCCTCTCACTTTCTTTGACATTCCATGGTTTCTTTGTTGTCCAGTACAACGCCTTATCTTCTTTCAATTCCTTCATCCTACCTCTTATTTCATAGCGAATGATCTTCCCAATCTCAAGCACTCCCTTTCCCTCACTCTTCAACACTTCTTCCCTCTAGCCGCCAATCTCAATTACCCACCGTCACCTCACGAACCGTTTATCCTCTTCAATGACGGTGATTCAATCCCTTTCACAGTCGCCGAATCAACGTCAGATTTCAATCAAGTTATTAGCAACCATACAAAACATGTCACAGATTTACATCCTTATGTTCCGAAATTGCCATCTCCCTATTTGGCTCCCGATGGTACACGAGTGGTGCCATTGTTCGCCATGCAAATCACTCTGTTTCCAAATTCAGGCATTAGCGTAGGTTTTGAGTTTTGCCATGTGGTAGCTGATGGGATGGCTTTTAACCATTTCATTAAATCCTGGGCGTCCGTTTGTAAATCAAAAGGAGACCTAACATGCCTTGTTAAGTCAATACTACCATATCATGTAAGAGAAGCAATTAAAGATCCATCAGATCTCAAGTCCATTTTCTTCAAGGAGTTAAAGAATTGGGATTATGATATGGGCTCCTTGACACATCAACCACTAGCAGATAAAGTTAGGGCTACTTTCGTCATTGATCAAGCTCATATTCAAAAGCTTAAAGATTTTATTACAAATGGCGTCGGGCAATTACAAGCATCAACGTTTGTGGTAACATGTGCTTTTATATGGGTTAATTTGATAATGTCTCAAGAAGCAAATGATAGTGATTTGGTTAACAATGAGAAGCCTTACCACTTGATTTTTCTGGCCGATTGCCGAAACCGTCTAGAGGATAAGTTGCCTATCACATATTTTGGAAATTGTCTAGCACTTTGTTATGCAACAGTTAAAAGAAATGAACTATTAGGAGAAAATGGGATTATAACAGCTGCAAAAGCTATTGCAAAGGATGTAAAGGAACTTGAGAATGGAGTTTCAGAAAGGTTAGAGAAATGGATGTCAAACTGCAAAATACTATCAGAACAAGGTAATAACATAATCACGATAGCTGGATCGCCAAAATTACGAGTGTATGAGACAGATTTTGGCTGGGGAAAACCCAAAAAGACTGAGGTGGTTCATATTGATGTTTCGGGTTCTATATCTCTTTCAGAATGTAGAGATGGTAGAGGTGGGGTGGAGGTTGGATTGGCACTCACTAGGAGTAAAATGGATGCTTTTACTGATCTGTTTCAACGACATTTGAATTGAATCTGAATTGGAAGCAGCTTTAAAACAATTATGTATTAGTTTATGAATAATGCAGAGTAGTGACATAGTGTCACTAATTGTTGGCTTAATGATTGAGATTTATGAATTAATGCAATTTTCCTGGCTTGATTAGTGAAAGAATTTTGAGAATACGAGCATATTATTATCATTTTAACGCATTGCATTACGTAAGTTTATAGAATGGGTTTTTTTTTTTCTCTTTTTATCTTGAGAATCGTGAGAATACGAGCATATTATTATAATTTTAGTGCATTACATTCCATAAGTTTATAATTAAATTAATGCAATCTTTTCAGCCTCAGTCCAGTGGTAGAAAGAGATTAAATATTTAATGGAATCAAATTGAAATTAATAAAAAATAATTAAATTGATATTATATAATATAAAAAATATAAATTTTATAAACAATTTAATACAATAATATAAAATAAATTTGAATACAATAAAATTTTTTAACAAATAATATAAAAATAATTTTACAATTTAAGATAATAATAGAATAAATAGGTAATGAAAAATTTTAAAAATAATAAATTTTGTGTAAATAAAAATGAGAGAAATTTAATTTTTAATACTACAGAGTTTAAATTTATTTTATATTGAAATATTAAAATTAATTTTTAGTATTAAAAAACTTAAATTTATTTCACATTGAAAGGAGGTTTATTAAAATTAATTTTACAATGTAATTTGTTTTAAATGATATAATGTACATTTATTCAAATTGAAAAATAATAATTTCATATAAATTAATAATTTAAATTTAAAATTTTATAATATTAATGTTGCATAATAATAAAAAATAATCAAAATATAATTCTAAATTATAAGTATTTTATATATATATATAAATTAAGTTTGAATAACTTTGAAGAATATAAAAAATAATTTAAATGTAAATTTTATTACTATATGTATATATATATATATATATAAACTAAACCACTTGGACATGTAAATTTTACCGCTTCTATGCAGGTTCGAAACCCATGAGCAACCTCTGTATTGTTTCAAATTTTCATATATAAAATTGGTTTAACCGAATGAATCAGATCGGATTGATCTCACCTGTTATCTGGTCGGTTTGAATCTTTGACATGTGGGATAGACATATTTTGATAAATGCATTTCCACTCTTAATTTTAAATTGAATAACAAGAAATTTTTATATACTTGCGTCTTCCGATGTAATCGACTTCCATACAATAAAGTTGAGCAACAATATCACCAATATTCATGAGCTCTTATTTTTAGCAAAAATAAGATCAAAAAATTCTTGAGACAAAGAAGAAGAAGAGTATTTTATTAAAGGATGCTTCAAAGATTACATCGTTATAAAATCATAGTAATAACAGAATGTCTTGAAAATACTATAACAACCACACAAAAATTCACATCTGATCTGATTATTAAAATATAAAATGACTCTTCACATATTAACTAAGTCTACTGCAATAAAAAAAGATAAGTTCACTCATCGAGCACAATGAAAACTAACAGTAAGATGCACTAATTGGTAACACTCCCTCTTAGGGTATGCTAACGATAACAACTCCAAGTGCAGCTCTAAAATCTTCGAACTTAGACTTTGAAGGAGTCTTTGTAAATATGTCTGCAATTTGAGCACTTGAGCAAACTTGTTTCAGCTCTATTTCTTGACTCATAACCTTTTGTCTAACAAGGTGAAGATAAACTTCAATGTGTTTTATTTCTCCCATGAAAAACTGAATTTGAAGCGAGCTTCATGGCACCTTCATTATCACAATTAATCTCCATGGCATAATCAATTTTACCAAAAGTATCTTCCATCAAGCATTTCAACCGAACTCACTCTTGTGTTGCCGTAGTTACTGACACATTCCGCCTCGTTGATAGTATTAGAAGTAAGAAACTTGCAGAATTACTGTCATAACTTGTAGGACTGCTTTGAAACTACTTTGTTGGAAATGTGATGGGCTTCACAAAGAATTAATACACACTCACACAAACAAAGTAGAATTGGAATGAGAGAAAGAGAGTATTTCTTAAATAAACCTTCACACTTGTATTTCACTCCATGCCAATGAAACAAAGATTACAAGCTTATTTATAGTGCCCATAAGAGTATTCTAGACCCATACTTTACTTACAGATACATAATTAACCATTAATAAGAAAATATAAAAAGACATAAAACTCTTAAAAATTCTGCATTATTTGAATCTGATCAGCCAGCACTAATTTCATCATAACTCCCTCTTCAGAAATCTAAAAGACATAAGACTTAATGCATATTAAACTAGACACATGTAGCTTTAATTTGGATTTTGAATCATTCAATTTGATTAAGAAATGGCCCTTCAAATGCCTTCTCAAATTTGCTGCATAACTTTGTAAATCAAGTTTAATTAATATTTCCAACACTCCCTTCTAAATTTGATTTTCTTACGACTCCATGCATTATTCTTAGCCTTTGGAAAACATCATGCTTGAGTGGCTTTGTAAAAATATCAATAACTTGGTCTAGTGATTTAACATACACCAAATCAACTTCCTTCTTTGAAATGCATTCTCGAATAAAATGGAAACTTGTGCCTATATGCTTGCTTGTATCATGAAATACCAGATTCTTTGCTAAAGCTTGAGTAGATTTATTATCAATCATGATTTTCATTGCTTCAATTTGCTCCAAATGAAGTTCTTTTAACAACCTCCTCAACCAAATAGTATGACAAGTACAAATAATAGCTAAAACATATTATGACTCATATGTAGAGAGAGTAACTATAGGTTGCTTCTTCGAACACCATGATATTGCATTATTTCCCAAGAAGAACACAAAACTCATGCTTTTTCTTTTATTATGATCTCTAGCATAATCACTATCACAAAAAGCATCAAATTGAATTCTTTGGAAGATGAATAAAAGATAACATTATACATGGTTCCTTTGATATAACGAAGAATTCTCTTGGTAGCTTTCCAATGAACTTCAAAAGGATTCTCCATGAAACAATTTACAAGGCCAACTATAAACAAGATATCAGGTCTAGTTCAAGTCATGTACCTTAGACTTCCCACGAGACTTTTGAACAATGTTGGATCTACATAATCTTGACCATCCATCTTGGATAACTTCGATCCATACTCTATAGGAGTATTAACTGGATTGCAATGTAACATGTTGAACTTCTTGAGAACCTCCTTCGTATAGCCATACCATCTTCCATTTGCTTCACTTCAATTCCTAAGTAGTAGGACATCAGCCCCATATCTCTCATTTCGAACTCTCGAGTCATCGACCTTTGGAAATCTTCAAACATCTTTTAATTATTGCCTGTGAAAATAAGATCATCCACATAAATACAAAAAAAAAAAAAAAAAAAAAAATACATTGCTATTAATTTGCTGAGCATAAAAAGCATACTTATATACGCATCTTGTGAAACCATTATGTCGAGTCGACTATTCCTAGCCCTTTGAGCTTGTTTAATCCCATACAATGCTTTTTTTGGTTTCAATGCCTTATCTTCCTTGCTTTTGATCTCATATACCATCGGTTGATTAATGTAGACTTCCTCCTCAAGATACCCATTGAGGAATGCAGACTTAACATCCAATTGATAAATCTTCCAATGGGCATCAAGAGAAATCAACAAACGAATAGTCTCCAAGCAAGCAATGAGAGCAAACACCTTTTCATAATCAATGCCTTGATTTTGTTTGTAGCCTTTGAATACAAGTCTTGCCTTATATCTTTTCACTTCACCTTTTGCACTTCTTTTTATCTTGTACACCATTTGACTCCAATGGCATGATGACCACTTGGAAGAGAAACAGGTTCCCAAGTGTAATTCTTCTCAATGGTTTGAATTTCTTCATTCATAGCATAAATCCATTTCTCATCTTTACAAGCTTCTTCAAAGCTTAAAGGCTCAACATCTATAAGTAAATATATCAGGTTAGTGTTATCATAAGTTTTATCAAGGCTTCGAAAGCCTCGAGGTCCTACACTTGTTGGTGAAGATATGGATGATGATGTTTAAGAAGATGGAATTGGTGAGGTTGGCATAGATGGTTCATTCTCGACTTCTTAGATAACTTCCCTTTCTTCTTCAAAATATGGAAGGAAATCATAAGATCCCTCCATTTTAGTGTTCTAATCCCATGATGCTTCTTCGTTGAACTCAACATCTCTACTAGTCACGATCTTTGTATTACTTAGATTGAACAACTTGTAGCCTTTTGAGTTTTCATCATACCTAATGAAAACAAACTTCTTGCTCTGATCGTCAAGCTTGGATCTTTCTTGCTCCGGAACATGTATATAAGCAATAGAGCCAAACATTTTCAAGTGTGATAGATTAGGGTTCAATCCACTCCATGCTTCTTGAGGTGTCACATCTTTAGAGCTTTTAGATGGACTGCGATTTGAGAGATAAACTGCACATGCAACCGCTTATGCCTAAAACTCCTTCGACATCATTTTGCTTTTAGCATGGTTTTCACTATATCAAGAATTGTTAGGTTCTTACTTTTGGCTACTCCATTTTGTTGGGGAGATCTTGGGACTGTTAAAATTTGACTGATTCTATGTAACTCAAAAAAACTTTTAAATTCATTAGAAGTAAATTCTCCACCCGTATTAGTTCTTAAGGCTTTAGTTTGACAACCACTTTCTTTTTCAACCAAAGCCTTAAGAAATTTGTAAGATTGCTCTCAAAACTTATTGGATTTCTCTGAAACCACTTTGTAGGAAAAGTGGTGGGCTTCACAAAGAATTAACACACACTCACATAAATAAAGTAGAATTGGAATGAGAGGAAAAGAGTATTTTTTAAATGAACCTTCACACTTGTATTTCACTCCATACCAATGATACAAGGATTATAAGCTTATGTATAGTACCCATAAGAGCATTCTAGACCCATACTTAAAGACACATAATTGACCATTAATAAGAAAATACAAAAGACACAAAACTCTTAAAATTATGCATTATTTGAATCTGACCAGCCAGTACTAATTTCATCATAACTCCTTCAGAAATCTAAAAGATACAAGACTTAATGCATATTAAACTAGACACGTGTAGCTTTAATTTGGATTTTGAATCATTCAATTTGGTTAAGAAATGGCCCTTCAAATGCCTTCTCAAATTTGCTGCATAACTCTAGAAATCAAGTTTAATTAATATTTCCAACAGCTAGACAATGTTATTTTAGATTGCTTCTTACTACATCAGAAACCATTGTTGAACCAATTATAAAACAATATCCTATAGTTGAACGCTGATCATTTGCATCACTAGCCCAATCTGCATCATAAAATCCATTTAACTAAAAATTTTCATATTTCTCATAAAGGTCATAGTCAAGAGAACCATTTACATAGGGCAATAATCTTTTAACAGCATCTAAATGAGAAAATCTTAGATCTTGCATGAATTGAGAGATAAAACCTACAAAATATGCAACGTCAGGTCTTATAATGGTTAAATAAATTAAGCTTTCAACAAGTTGTTGAAATTTAGTAGTACCTTTCAATAACTTCCCTTCATCTTCTTCAGTTTGAGATACGACTCCATAGGACTAGCCATTGTCTTTGACTCTGTTATGCCAAAGTGCTCCAAAAGTCTTTTGGTGAAATTTAGTAGCATCTTTCAACAACTTCCTTTTTTCTTCCTTAGTTTGAGATACGGCTCCATAGGGCTAGCCATTGTCTTTGACTCCCCTATGCCAAAGTGCTCCAAAAAGTGTTTTAGCACATCTCTTTAAGATATAAAATATCCTTGGACTGATTTCTTAATTTCCAAACCAAGAAAATAACCAATCTCACCTAAATTCTTCATTTCTAAACAAATTGACAAATCATTTCTTAGATAAGAAATTTTAGCTTTGTTGTTTTCGGTTAGAACCATATCATCCATATAAAATAAGACTGACACATGCATCTTTGACGAATTTCACAAACAAACTATAAACTAAATTTGCAACTTCGAATCCATAAAAGATCAGATATTAAGCAATCTTACCATACCAAGCACATGGTGCTTGTTTTAAGCAGTAGAGTACCTTTTTCAACTAAGAAACATGATGTGGAAATTGTTTGGAGATAAATCCATGGGGCAGTTCCATAAAAACATCATGATTCGACTCTCCATAAAGAAATGCATTTTTTACTTCAAGTTGCCATAACTTCCAAGCTTTCAAGGTAGCAAGTGAAAAAATTTGATTTGATTGTTACCATTTTTGCTACTAGATCAACAATCTCTTCATAGTCCAATCTATGACTTCGAGAGAAACTTTGAGCATACAAGCTTTGAACCTGTCAATTGTCCCACCTATTTTATTCTTCAATTGATAAATCCATTTGTAAGTGATTGGCACACAATTTTCTAGTTTTAACACAAACTCCCAAGTCTCATTTTTGTTTAAGGCATCAATTTCTTCTTTTATTTCTTCTTCCCATTTTGAACAGCCCTTAGCTTCATCATAACTTGTTGGTTCCTTATTGAGTACTCCAATAAAAGAAGCATGAAGACGCAGTATAATGATTCAGCTGCATATCATAGTCTTTGAAATAACCAGATTGTTTTCTTTACCTTGTTAATCTCCTAAGTTGTTGCTCACCTCCTTCTAAACTCGAAGTGTCCAGCTCTGAGTACAATGCTCCCCTTTATGTTGACATTATCTTTGTTAGTTGCTTGCTTATTAGTTTGAGAAAACAACTTCAAATTATCTTATTCATCATTAAGGACAACTTCTTCCATAGAAAATTTTTAGCATCATGGAAAGATGACACCTCATCAAATACCACATGCTGAGAAGTGATGAACTTTTTTTATCCCTGGGTCCATACATCGCCACCCTTTCCTATATGGGTCATAGCCAATAAATACACATTTCTTTGCTTTTGTATCAAGTTTTGTTCTATTACATTTAGGAATATGAACATAGCAAATAGAACCAAATAATCGAAAATAATTTACATTCGACTTTATATCATACAATATTTCAAAAGATTTCTATTTACTGGGCCATGAAGGTAATCAATTGATCATGCGGCAGGTTTGCGATGTTGTGTTTTAAGTTTCTATCACTTTGCTTTAGCTAAAAACTCTTCCTTTCCGATTTTGCCAACATATATACTCCCCATCATTGACACTCCTTAGACATTTTATTTTGTGCTCAAACTCTTTTTCTACAGAATTCTTGAACTCAATAAATTCGGTTAATGTCTCACTTTTTCCTTTAAAATGTAAATACCCAAGCATACCTGGAAAATTGTCCACTAACACCATTACATAGTGATATCCATTACAATTTATTGTTCTTGATGGCCCCATCAAATCTGTATGCACTAATTCCAACTGTTGGAAATTTGAAATGATCTATGGACTCTTCTTGCTTGGGCTTCATCCTTTTGGGGTGTTGGTCTTTGGCATAGGGCTTAGCCTGTTGTATGAGCCTCCTTCTTTGGGCTTCCTCTTCACAGTGGTTTGGCCTCTATTATTGTGCAACTCATTAGTTGATGGGTTTGTATAGCCATTCCAACATATACACAATGGAGTTGTGGTTAGATGAGATTTTGAAAGGAAGATGATGCGATTTACCATATTGACAACCTTGATAAATCACATTTTCTTGTACATTTTTCATACTTGGAATCCATTTAGCCAATTTCTTTGATAAGATTTGCTGCCATATTTGATAACCCAAATATCCTAACCGAGCATGCTAGATTGTTGCACTTTTAGTTTGGCTTGTCTTCTTAGATAGGCCTCTCCTGTTGACATTATGAATAAATAACTTTTCTTCTCACCAATAAGAAGAACATCAGCAGCTACATATTTCACGTTATTGAGTACATTCACGTCATTTGGCCTAAAAAATATATTTTCCAGAGTTAGTAATTTGAGAAATTGAAACTAAATTATTCTTCAAACCTAGGAATGATAAACATCATCTAATATGACACTTTTAATGTTGGCATAATCAGAAATTCCAATCTTAAAACCCCCATATTTTGCTACTGGATAAGTTGAGTTGTCAGCTGTGATAATAACCATTTCTCCATTATGCTGTCACAGGCCTGAAAGTGTCACATCCTAATTTTGAAACATGACGGCCCTAAGATGTAGGAACAGCATAAAGCTATCGACACCCGTAGAACCCTTCTTTAACCTGTAAACATCACCTGCTATAACATAACTATATCTATATAATCAGTATGTCTGTTATCATCTGTGATCATATATGATCTCAACACATCCCATTTACATTATATATTAGTAACTAATAATATTATAGACCATACTAAGTATAGTCATCCCAATAATTTACATATCTATGGAGTATCTAAAATATATACAAGGAATATATACAAGTTCAATATTTACATTATTATAACACAGTTGGATCCACTGATGAAGAAATCTTGGACCAGCTCTACTCCTGACCTGAAAAGGTAAAACCACTAAAAGGGTGAGTATTTTCATACTCAGTGAGTCAATATATATATTATCACACATTAAGCTAGGTAAGAAACAATAAATGAACAGTATTAACAATTGACTCATGGATAGTAGACCAAAAGACCAAATCAAAGGAAATGATTTATAGACATCAAATATAGATGTATAGGCACTGAAAGAAATAATAATCATATCTATATAACAGATAATGGGCAATGAAATGCATATCATTGTCAATATAACATGTAAATAGCATAAGGTGGATCAGACCCTATGGCCAGGATCATAACCCTTCCCAGCTAGGGTATCACTGGAATTTCATTATGCACAATGCTGATGGTATTTACCCACTACCCCATTAGTAAGGTAGCTCTATCATACAAACATTAGAATAGGATAAAGATAGTAAATAAAATATCAAATAGGCAAGAAAACCAACAAGGTTCAGTTTTTGTAACTCTAGCACAATTGAGATGTTTAGGCAAGTAAACACATATAGGATCATTATCCTTAACAAAATAAAATTATAGTATAGGAAAATTGCCACAAAATTCATTTAGGATACAAGTTCAAAATATGTCAAGAAGATACATTTACACTGGTGAAAAAGAAAGTCACCCATTTTAGCAAATTTGGTAACAATTGGTTTCTTAAAGAAATTAACAAATGTCATTTCGTCGAGCATTTGATGTGCACTACTTTAGGACTAAATAAATATAGTTTTGTGACATATTGAACAAAAGCCAAAGTTCACAATTCAAGCACCAATGGCAATAAACACAAAGGCATTATCAAACAGGGTTTATATACATCAATATACAACACAATCAGAGCTTGAATTCAAGGAAAATTCAAAGGAAACTCAAATGAAACACTTTGGCCAAAAGTTGTAGGAATTTAAATGAATTCAAATTGATCAAAGAAAGGTTTAAACATGCATAATAATATACATATAACTCACCAGAACCGACGAATCGATCGTTTATGTGATAAAATGCTTATTTACCTATAATAGGCAAAAACAGTGTTCTTCGGTTTCCTTCGATTCTATAATCAATTTTACCACATATTTAGCCTTAAATGGATGATAACTAACATATTTAAACATTAATTAGAGTTATGGAATCCAATATAGAAAACCCATTTCAAACATAAACCTAGTTTTAGGTTTTCTCCAATTTCGATCCAATCTTGAAATCTATCAATCTAATCATGTTTATAAACATTTATGTAGCTTAAATGAATCAAAATAATGAAGAAAACATCATCCTCACCTGAATTCTTCAAGTGACCGAAATTTAGGTTTGGAGTTTCATCAATTTTTAGCTTGAATTTCTTGGAATTTTCGATGGAAACTAGCTTAATAGGTAGTTTAACTGAGTTTTCTATCGATTTTGCTTAAAGTTTGGATGAAATTAGTGAAGTTTTGGAGAAGGAGGAGACTTGGATGTAACAATGGAGGAAGGAGGAGAATTTTTTGATTTTTGGAGAATTAGATGGCTATTTATATTAATTAACTTTCAGCTAATTCGATTTCCCCCCCGACACTTCTCGTATTCGCATTTTCAATCCGAAACTTATAACAATTTATCTTTTTATCCCATTTCAATTCTGAAATAATATTTCTTATATTTCTCCAGCTTATGAGTCTAATGGCGATATTAAAAATTCAAAATTTCGAACCCGTTCGTTAATCAAAACATCGACATGCTTACCTATCAACCGGATCGATGTTTAGCGATTTGTCAAGTCGCATAAGTATATTGTTTTAATGTCTAAATCAACTTTATTTATGCTTAAATAACATATATTCAAGGTTATATAAATTAAATTTGAGGGTGTTACACTCTACCCTCATTCAATAAAATTCGTCATCGAATTTTAAATTATACGTACCTAGTCACTGGAATAAGAATGGATATCTTGTTCTTATATCCTGCTCACTCTCTCAGGTACATTCATCCGTCGTCTAGTTCTTCCATAACACTTTAACCATTAGGATCTCTTTATTACGCAATTTCCTGACTTGTTGATCTATTATCTGCACTAGTGTCTCTTCATAAGTCAAGTCTTCATCAACCTCAATAGCTTGTGGTTCTAGGATATGTGATGGATCAGACACATATTTATGCAACATGGAAACATGAAACACTGGATGAACATAGCTCAGGTTAGGTGGGAGACCCAACTGATAAGACACATTGTCGACCTTCTCTAATATCTCGAAAGGGCCGATATATCTAGGTGATAGCTTGCCTTTCTTGCCAAATCTCATTACACCTCTCATAGGTGAAATCTTTAAGAATACATGATCACTTATAGCAAAATGAACATCTTTTCTCTTCGGGTCTGCATAACTCTTTTATCGGCTAAAAGTTATCTTTATTCTTTCTTGAATAATGGGGATCTTCTCCATAGTTTCTTTGATCAATTCAGGACCTTCTAACTGTTTTTCCCCTAGTTCTACCCAACACACAAGAGAGCTACATTTTCTACCATACAATGCTTCATATGGCGCCATGCCAATAGTTGCATGATAACTATTGTTGTAGGAAAATTCAATCAAAGGCAAATACTGATCCTAATTCCCTTTAAAGTCTAGTATACACAAATGGAGCATATCTTCCAATATTTGAATTGTACGTTTTGATTGCCCATCTGTTTATGGATGAAAGGTCGTACTAAAGTGCAATTGAGTACCTAATATCTCTTGAAACTTCTGCCAGAACCGTGCAGTAAATTGAGTCCCTCTATCTGAAATAATATTTAACGGTATGCCATGAAGCTGTACTATCTTGTCAACATACAACTGGGCATAATGAGCAGCTGTGTAGTTGGTTTTCACTTCTAGGAAGTGAGCTGTCTTAGTCAATTGATCAACTATTACCCAGATAGAGTCATATCCTCATGAAGTTCTAGGTAAACCAACCACAAAGTCCATGGTTACTCAATCCCATTTTGACTCTGGCAGTTCTATCTCCTGCAATAGCCCTGATGGCTTCTGATGTTTAAATTTAACCTGCTGACAGGCTAGACAAGTGGAGACAAATTGAGCTACATCCCTCTTCATATTGGGCCACCAATAATGCTCCTTTAGATCATGATACATCTTCGTTATTCCAGGATGAACACTATATAATGCATAATGTATCTCCCTCATAATTCGCTTTTTAAGCCCATCCACATTTGGCACACATAGTTTTTTTCCCACATTTCAGTATCTCATTATCAACTGTGAATTATGGGGCTTTCCTAGTTCAAACATCTTCTTTTAACTTTAATAACTGAGAATCTTTGTCTTGTGCTACCTTAATCTCATCAATTAAGATTGGCTTCATATGAAACTGGGCTATCAAAACTTGGTTTCGATCCTGGGTTCCTAATTCAAACTGGACTTCCATATCAAGTAACTCTTTCACTTCTTTAATTATTAGTCTCCTTGCAACTGTAATAAGAGCTAGACTCCCTATAAATTTCCTGCTCAATGCATCTGCCACAACATTAGCTTTACATGGGTGGTACAATATCTGATAATCATAATCCTTCAACAGTTCAACCCATTGTGAGGCCTAGCCCGAGTACCTTCCCATCCCGGGGAGATCGGGGATGCTCTCTTTTTCGGGATGATTTCTCACAGATTGAGAGACGACCTTAGCGCCTTTTGAAAATAACTTTGATGTTTTGAAGTCGCCACCTTAAGTTATTTTTGTTGGAAAAATTTAATATAAAACCCTTTTTTACTCTAATTTTATCCCAAAGAAAAATAAGTGCACTAGTCTTTGAAATCAAAGAGGATTCGGGGACTAGGTTTTTGGTTGAACTTGGCTTCTAATTTTAACCTTGATTTAAAACATTTTCATGAGCAGTTTAAAGGATGAGATATATAGATGCATGAGCAAGTAAATGAATGGATAGAAGCGATACAATAAAGCAATAGAGCAGTTAAGAGAGCGATAATTTAAATTATTACAATTCAAGAATCTCAAAATAGGGGATATCAAGTCTAGCCTTTATGGGTTCTAGGTTGATCACACATTCCCCAAAGAATATATTCAAAAAAGCAATTGATAAAGTAATTAATAGAAAAGAGATAGTTTTTAACATTTTTGGGTTTGAAGCTTTTAGATAGCTTGCCTGTGTATTCCGTTGAATGGGATTCAAAATCCACGCAATTCTTTCTTCTTGCGAATGAGGGTTGATTTATGCCCAATTTATCATGTTTTGATTCTTTATTCTGATGCTCTATCAAAGTAAAGAAGATTAGTTAAGAGACGATTTCTTCTCCCTTGCTTTTTGAGGAGGCGGTGGTCAGATTGCTCGCCCGGATCAGAGCTCCACTTTGGATTGATTGAAGCCAGGGAAGATGGTTGGATTGTCTTTTATCTAGCTATTCGAGAAGAAAGCGGTCGGATTGCTTTCCCGGATCAGAGTTCCACTTGGGATCGGTTGAAACTCGTGAAGACGGTCGGATTGTCTTTTATCTGATAATTCAAAACAAGCAAAACAACAGAGTGATTTTGTGTTGAAAATAATTTTAAGGCTCCACATTCCCCGGGTTTGGTCCTTCTTTAGCTCAAAGAGAACTAAAGAAAATTGGCTTCACTCGCCCTAAATAATTATTCTTTAAACTCAAAGAGAGTTAAAGAAATAAGAGGAAATAAGTATATGAGGGAGAATAGATGAAATCTAAGAAGAAAAATTCAACTTCAAGAGATTTCGGGACCCTTTGAATGTTGAAGGGGGTCAAGTATTTATAAGCAACCTAATGCCACAAGAGGGGGTGGTAGCACCGCCCAAGAGGGACGGCGACACGACCAAAAGGGAGTGGCGGTAGCCAAAAAAGGGTTTGGCAGCACCGCCGAAAGGAGCTGGTGGCACTGCCGAAGGGGTCGACGGCACCGCCCCTTAAAGATGGCAATAATGCCTCCCCTTCAGGGTGGCAATAAAGACCCAGACCCGTTATGATGCTTTCTAAGTCCGTTTGAGCAAAGGTTTGGTTTCGGTGAGTGTCGTTCAGGTTGGCACGAGTCCGAGGGGTATAAAAAAATGAGTGTTCACAGCTACCCCTCAGTATGGTTGCTTTTCTAGAAAAGTAATCATGATGATAGTGGACACAGGTTACCATGATAAGGTAAATATATCCTAAGGCTATCTTAGGAAGGGTATGAAAAAGTGCTCTTAAGGTTTCCCTTAAAAAGGTCAGAAAAGATCCTAAAGCTACCTTTAGGATGGTATAAAAAGCTCCTAAAGCTACCCTTAGGATGGTCTGAAAAGATCATAAAGCTACCCTTAGGATGGTTGACTTTAGAAAAGGAGAGGCCTAACTCTGCTCTAGCATAAATCCTAAGGATACTTAACTGTAGAAATGAGAACCCTAACTCTACTATAGGTCTCAGAATGAGGGATCCTAACTGTATGCTAGGCTGATAAGAATGTTGTGCTAAAGATGATATTGGTGCTATGCTAAGCATATAGGATGAATGCTCAAGAGTCCATTTTGGATGACAGACGTAATGTAGGTGAACTGGGTTGGTCCTGTCTGCTTAGAACATAAGAATGCATTCTGATCGCATCTTGCAGGGTGAAATTAGATGGAAAATAGTTTTTTTATTTCAAACATCTTTCAGAATGAAATTGGATGAAAATGGATTTTGACTTTCAAATATTTTTCATAATGAAATTAGATGGAAAATGGATTTTGATTTCAAACATCTTTCAGAATGAAATTAGATGAAAAATGGATTTTGATTTCAAACATCTTTCAGAATGAAATCGGGTAGAAAATGGATTTTGATTTCAGACATTTTTCAAAATGAAATTTGTGAAAAATGGATTTTGATTTCACCAAAGGCTGCTTGGGCTTAAAATGATTTTTGGTTTGCCAAGGGCTACTTGGGCTTAAAATGATTTTTAGCTTGCTAAGGCTCGTTTAGGCTTAAAATAATTTTTAGCTTGCCAAGGCTCGCTTGGGCTTAAAATAATTTTTGGCCTGCTGAGGGCTCCTTGGGCTTAAAATGAATTTTGGTTTGCCAAGGGCTATTTGGGCTTAAAATGATTTTGGGTTTGCCAGGGCTCCTTGGGTTTAAAATGATTTTTGGCTTGCCAAGGGCTACTTGGGCTTAAAATGATTTTTGGTTTACCAATGCTTGCTTGGGCTTAAAATGGTTTTTGGCTTGCCAAGAGCTGCTTAGGCTTAAAATGATTTTTGGTTAGCCAAGACTTGCTTGGGCTTAAAATGATTTTTGGTTTGCCAAGGCTTGCTTGGGCTTAAAATAATTTTTGGTTTGCCAAGACTTTTTTGGGCTTAAAATGATTTTTGGTTTGCCAAGGCTTGCTTGGGTTTAAAATAATTTCTGGCTTGCTAAAGCTTGCTTGGACTTAAAAGGATTTTTGGTTTACTAAGGGCTACTTGGGCTTAAAATGATTTTTGGTTTGCCAAGGGCTTGCTTGGGCTTAAAATGAATTTTATCCTTTCAAGTTCAAATTTGAATGAGTGAGACTTTAATGATATGTGACTTCTAAACCTTTGAGTTAAAGGAAATGATGCATGGCTTAAGAAATTTTCCAAAGTCTGAGAAAATAATGCAATTTAGGATGCCCTAAATCAGAAAGAATTTAATGAGGTGCAATGCCCTAACTCTATGCTAGGCTAGAAATGAAATTTTAAGCTATCTCTGGACAATCGATTTTTTTGAAAAAGCAAACCTAATTCCATTCTAGGCTTCAAAATGCAATTACCCCTAAAGGGTTCAATGAGCTTTGATTGACACTAATTTAGACTCTGAATTTGCATGTGCATCCTATTTCTAATGCATGTTTTGACAAATTTAATACCTTGAACCAATGAAAGACTGATATGCATTGTAAGATGATAATTTATGAGAAATGTCAGATTGATGATTGAAATTTTAGTAGGATGCCCTACTTTATGAAGGATGGTGACTTGTGGAAAGGGGTGACTTGGTCATTTTGTTGGTCTTTGAGGGTGAGATTGAGGGCGTTGATCTTGGATCAAAGGTTGCATCATGTTTGATCAAATGGTGAGATTTTGGCTGATTTGGCATCCTGGATCTGAATAGGGTTTGATCCTGGATCAAAGGGTAAGTTTAAGACTTGATCTTGGATCAAAGGTTGAGACTATGGTTGATCTTGGATCATGGATTTGAATAGGGTTTGAACTAAGGGTTGCACTTGGGTTCTTATAGAGATAACCCATTTTTAGGGACTGTGATTTGAAGAGATAACCCGCTTTTGAGGAATGATGACTTAGATCATTTTAGTGGTCATTAAGATTTGAGAGGGAGTTGGTAATTTCTTAGGTAGTGACCAAAGAGAGGTGAGGTTTTGAAGCCACATTCAGTTTTGACCGAGTATGTTGGATTGAGGATGATGCAATGCTCAGTATTGGTTCAAATATTAACTTGGTCAAAAGGGTTTTTGGACTCCTAAAGGTCAACTATGTGAGTTGGTCCTGTCGGTTCTATTTTGGACACCTAATGGAAGGCTATGTGGATTGGTTTTAATTTGGGCCGAAGGATTGGTTTTGAGAGTTTGTCTGATTGGTTCTTGCCAAGGATGACTTTGTTCAATGAGGTTTATGGAAGATGAATTTGTGGTTAACTCTGTCTCAGGCTAAAGGCTTTTTCAGATGGGTTCAGACCTTCAAAAAGATAACTTAGCTGCTTAGGTTCACGGACCTTGATTCGTGTTCCACTTTTGATTCCATACCTGACCTAACTTCAAAAGGGCAATAGGTTTTGAATTTGGTAATGAGAACTTGGCTATTCAAACGATCCAAGGATCACTTGAGAATTTTGACTTTGGTTTCACTAATGAAGATTAGAGTAATCTGAACCCCTTTTTGCTCAAACCATTGAATCCTTTCTGCTTTACCTCTTGATCTTGGACTTGCTTTTGGGAAATGGGAGGTTTTATGAGATTGTCTTATGGGAAAGACAAGCGGAGTTATTCTTACTGTTTAAGATTGAAAAGATTCTTGGGGCTGACGCTTTCTCGGTTTGGACCAATAGGATTGACACATGGGTCAATAATTTTTTTGACACCTTATCAGTTGGATTCTTTGGAATTGACACATAAGTCAAATGACTTGAAAGAAAAGTCATTCATCATGAAAGAAAAAGACTTTTTGATTTGATGATTTGGACAATCGACTCAAGGAATAATGACTTTGGATTTCTTATCCTCGGATGATGGATTTAGCCACAGTGATTAGATGTTGACTTTAGAAAATATGCCCCTAATGAGGAATTAAGGTAGTTTAGCCATTTAATTGCTTTGACTAAAAGATATGATGATTGATACAAAAGGACATACCCCTAATGCGAGACAAAGATAATTTATCCAATTAGCTAAGAGATATGACAGATTAATCATGACAATCGTTTGACACCAATATACTGAAATGACTTTGATGACTCTAACGAGGACTTATTAGCAACTTTTGCTGTGATGATTGACTCAGAAAATGATTTTTTTATTTTTGATATTTTTTTATTGATTTTTTTTATGCTCTAATTTTTGCTCGAGCTGCTCTTTTGGGTTTCAACTCGCCAAGCTGCTTTAATTTTTGCCTAAGCCATCTTATTCAGGTTTTCAACTTAGCGAGCACAAATCAATTAATCTGAGCACAAAAAATGATAATTTTATTATGCTTTGGAGCGTACCCAAAATGGGCTGCCTACATATCTCCATTTGCATTTTTTTGGAGCCATTTTTTGGTATGTTGCCTCGACATTCTTTAAATCAAAAGGCATGACCTTGTTGCAGTAGGTGTCTCATTCTGTCACAAAAGCTGTCTTTTCCTTGTCAGGTGGATAGACTTATATTTAATTATACCCCGCATATAAATCAGTCAAGGAGACTGCCCCAGATCCGGCCATGCGGTCAACCAATAAGTCTATGTGAGGTAAAGGAAAATTATCTTTTGGACAAGCTTTGTTTAAATCCCTGTAATCCATACACATTCTTACTTTCCCATCCTTCTTGGGAACAGGCACTATATTGGCTAGCCATGAAAGTGTAACACCTTAGTTAAAACCTAGAACCTGAACCATAAAGGGTTGCTTAGGGAAATTTTGCCTTGATTTAAATGTTGTGAATTGTTATGTGTTTCTGCTTGAATTTGACCTGTATGCATGTTATATGATGTATTTGTATGAATAGAGGGGGTTTAAAGGCTGTTAGGAAGGAATAGGGAAAAATTGAGTTTTTGGTGAACTAGGGGCAAATGGTCATTTCACACCCTTTGAGTTTTTAATGGAAAGTAATATTATATTTGATGTTAAAAGAGAATATTATGACATAAAAATAAAGGTATAATAGTCATTTGAATTATTGTTGGAAGATTAAAGCCGGTAGAAAATAATTCCAGAAAAAGTTGCTCTGATAGGGATCCAATTCGAACTAGGGATAGTATGGTCTTTTCCTAAGGAATATGGACTTATATGGTGTATGAAAGCCTATGGTATCATTTTAGGCTAACCTAAATCAAACCATTGGATGAAAAGATCAAGAATTGAATGGTTAGTAAGCTAGGTTTCATAATTTTTACCATAGAATCAATGCATAGGATCATACACTTGATATTTAGTTTGATTTTTCCAATCTCTTCATCTTCCTTAGCCATTTACCATTCAAACTTTTCTCTTTCCTCCATTAGCAAGTTTCGGCCAACCTTGTTCAACATCAAACCAAGTTGTTTTCTTTCATTTCTTGATTCAAACTAACTAATTCCATCATTCTAAACATAAATATAACCTTAGATTCAAAGAAAAATCAAGAAAAGTTGATAAATCAAAGTTTTGAAGATTTCAAAGAACTATTGGAAAAGTAAGTGATTTTACC
>CANXYC010626223.1:0-11389 GCA_948193065.1 Aleurites moluccanus | reverse complement strand
ATATATATATATATATATATATATATATATATATATATATATATATATATATATATATATATATGTTGTGTTTATATTGGAGCTTGAAATGGAAATTGATGATAAAGATATATTGGAAGTGTTATTTGTATTTTCTACAGTGGGGTATAGACATATATTAGAGGAGATGCTGTCGAAATTACAATAGAAATATTCAGTTATATTTGAGTTGATTATATATATTGCTTGCCATATCATACAAATAATTGGGTTCTTCGTGGTACTGGTAGCTTAGGCAATATCCATACCCTAGGACCGTCGCCGCTCCTAGGTTGGGTCGTGACACCACTACATTGGCCTTCCCCGGGTGATAAAGGATCTCACAATCTTAATCCTTTAGTAGCTCCACCCATCTGCGCTATCGAAGATTCAGATCCTTCTACTGAAATATATACTGTAGACTCTTATGATCAGTATATATCTCACATTTTGATCCATACAAATAATGTCTCTAAATCTTCAAGGCAAATATCACAGCTGCCATCTTCATATCATGTGTCGGATAATTTGCTTCATGCTTCTTTAACTGATGAGAAACATAAGCAATTACCCTACCAATCTGTATCAATACACATCCCAAACCAATCCAAGAAGCATCATAATACACAGTGAATTTCTCCCCTTCTACTGGCAATGCCAACACTGGAGCACTGGTGAGGCAATACTTCAAGGTCTGAAAGCTGCGATCACACTCATCAGTCCAGACATAACGCTCCTATTTCCTCATCAATCTAGTCAATGGAGCTGCAATCCAGGAGAAATCCTTCACAAACCTCCTGTAATATCCAGTGATACCCAGAAAACTACGAGCCTCTGAAACACTGGTAGGCTGAGGCCAACTAGCAACAGCTTCTATCTTCTAAGGATTCACCATAATACCATCCTTGCATATCACATGTCCAAGGAAACACACTTCGGTTAGCCAAAACTGACATTTAGATAACTTAGCATACAACCGATGCTCCCGAAGTGTCTGCAACACAATCCTCAAATGCTCCACATGCTCCTCCTCACTCCTAGAATAGATAAGTATGTCATCAATGAATACGATGACAAACTTATCCAAATATGACCTGAACACCCTGTTCATCAGATCCATGAAAGCAGCCGGTGCATTGGTCAATCTGAATGGCAACACCAAAAACTCGTAATGTCCATAGCGGGTCCTAAAAGCAGTCTTGGGTATATCGCCCTTTTTAATCTTCAATTGGTGATATCCAGACCTCAGATCTATCTTCGAAAAATGGCTGGCACCCTGCAGCTGATCAAACAAGTCATCTATCTGAGGCAATAGATACTTCTTCTTCACTGTCACCTTGTTTAGCTGTCTGTAGTCTATACACATCCTCAAAAAGCCATCTTTCTTCCTTACAAACAGTACCGATACACCCCGAGGAGAACTACTCGGTTTGATGAACCCTCTATCTAATAGCTCCTGTAACTGTATCTTCAATTCCTTCAGTTCAGCTGGAACCATTCTATATGGAGGAATAGATATAGGGTTAGTACCTGCATGCACCTCAATTTCAAACTCAATCTCCCTATCAGGGGGCAATCCTGGCAACTCCTCGGGAAACACATCAGGAAACTCCTGAACTATCGATATCTGATCCAGTTGTACAGAAGACTTCTGCACATCTATCACATGTGCCAAATAGGCTGAACAACCTTTCCCAATCATCCTCCTAGCCTGGATAACAGAAACCAGATTAACCCAAAACTCCCGAATATCACCCTGAAACTCAAACTTTGGCTACCTCTTAGGTTGAAACCTGACATTCTTCCGATAACAATTTATAACTACTTGGTGCCTCGTAAGCCAATCCATACCCAAATAATATCTAACTCTAGTATAGGGAACTCAATCAAATCATCACGCAAGATGTTATCATCAATCTCAATCACACAGTCAGGGTAATAAAAATCCACATCAACACTATCACCGATAGGAGTAGAAATCATCATAGGCACATCTAACAATCTCCTTTCCTAATTCAATTTAGGTGCAAAGTGTGGTGACACAAAGGAGTGAGTAGCACCCAAATCAAATAAAGCATCTGCTATCTCATTCTGAATCAAGATAGTATCTGTGACCATATTGTCTGATCTTTGGGCCTCCTGGGTGTTGACTGCAAACACTCTGCCTTGACCCCTACTAGCTGGAGCCTGACTACCACTAAGAGCCTGTCCTCCCCTGCCTCTGCCTCTGCCTCTGCCTGTAGTCTTTCTGCCCATGTTTTGACTCATTTGTACCATTGGCTAAGAGACTGTAATAGATGGCTGCTGATCAGCCCTCAATGGACACCTGTTAGCATAATGGACCTGCTGGCCACACCTCAAACAAGCAACAGTCTGTCTCCAACACTGCCCTCCATGTCTCTGAACACAAAACCCACAACTAGGAATGTTGGGTGCCTATGTAACTGGTCTCGAAGAGCCTTGAGAGTAGGCAGGTGCTGACTGAACCACTGGCGGTCCCCTACTCTGAATCCTCCTCCTCTGACTACTAACTGTAGATCTCTGATCAAACCGTGGCACTGGCTCTGCCTACCTAAGATGGGAGTTACTTTCCCCCCTCCTAACCTGAGATCCTGGACCACCTTTCCTCTTTCGGTCCCTCTTAGCCCTCTCAGTCTTGTACTTATCCTCCATCTGTGTAGCCTTATCAATCACTGTCATCAAAGAAGTAAACTCAGTAACCAGTAATGCATTATGTAATGCAGCATGAAGACCCCTCTAAAATCTACTAATCAAATCAGCCTCTATAGGTACAATATGAGTAGCATATCTACTCAACCTGATAAACTCCTTCGTGTACTCCTCAACAGATCTATCCCCCTGCTCTAACTGCTCAAATCTAATCAGATTATGGGTCTTCACCCCCTCAGTAATGAACTCATCAATAAAACCCTACCGAAACTTAGCCTATGAGAGTGGATGCTCACCATAAAGCCTTGGCTCCATCCTCCTAGAAAACCATGTCCATGCCTTACCCTTCAATAACAGCCCAACCAACTCAACAGCTCTCAACTTTGAACATGGTAGTCTCCTCACTACCTTCTCCACCTCCTCCAAGAAATCTACAAGGTCAGTGCCTCTGTCTCCTCTAAACTCAGGAAAGTTTAGCTTTAGAAAGCTAAACATTAATACACCACCCTCCTCTATCACTCCACGGCCTCCCTGTACAGCAGGCTCCCTCTGAACCCCTACTGGCTGCTTAGGAGCTGGTGCCACTGGAACTGCCTCTGGTACTATAGGTGGAGGCAATACTACTGGAGCTGGTGGTAGAGGTAACTATTGTTGCTCCCTCCTCATATTAGCCATCTCTCTCTGTAACTCCATCAAACCCCACATTATCTCCACTTTCCAGGGGTCATCACCCCTCTCTGTATCATCTGAAGTTCGTCACGATCTACATGGACCCTCTGAAACTGCAATCTCCCTCACCAATGACTCATTAGAGGCAACCTCTGCCTCTCGGGTATCTTTGTCCCTATCGTCAGATATCTCTATAATCTATCAGAAAAAATAGAAACATACTCAGAATATGATAGAAACGCAGAATAATAACATATAACAGACGATAACAACAAAAGATGACAAAGGAAATCCTATGCTCCATGGTATACTTAATTCTATCCCATTATGTACTTAGTCACTATTCCTCTGTAATTTGGGTACTATTCATCTGTAACCTAAAATACACGGTCTGTAACCTAGAGCTTTGATACCACCTCTGTCATGACCCGTTTCTGGATCGTAACAGTCCTAGGGCACGGGAGATGCCAATGGTGACCAGCACCCGTAGAACCCAGTATCACATGCACAATTTATAAACCACAATATATTGTCCATATTAGTTATTTACCATACATTCTGTTATTTTGTAAATTACTGCAATTATCTATAACAATCCATATATCATATCATATAAACATCATATAACTCATATATCATCAAAGATCATATATACATATTCATTTTCTAGCTAACCCATACATAACCCATGGAGCAGCTAGATTATGAACATCAAAATAATAATACAAATCAGAATATATACATCAATAATGTTGACAAAAATTTTCGGATAATAGACGACAGGATTCTGCACTTTACTCCTCTCCTGGAATGGGTAAACAAATAAAAGGTGAGTATATAAGATACTCAGTGAATGTATATGCATCAACAAATAAACAATAGGTAAATAATAGAGTAAGGGTACTAATAGGTCAGATATAATATACAGAATCAATATCAAATTACAGAATAGCCAAGAAATAAACATAGGCTGGTTTCATATGGAAAGACAGATAGAGGGATGGACTGTATGAAATCATACAATCTCCAGTAATCAGTATGGACCATATGTGAACATATAGGTCTCCAGTAGCATATCAGTATTAATGAGCATAAGATTGATCAGGTCTTATGGCCAGGACCATAATCCCTCCTAGTTAGGGCACCAATAATACAATGTGCACATTGCCGACAGTATTTTCCCACTACCCTGTCAGGTCGGTAGCTCTGTCAAGCCATATTAGAATCAATATCAAGAAACAACGTATCAATGGATACCATTATGCAACAATGGCATCCTCCATATCAATAAGTTCAATATCAGTCAATTGATTATCAATAAGATCAATGGCAATGCTATAGGTGACATATAATCAATGACAAATGGTTTGGCAATTAAGAAAGACATGGAATAAAAGTTGGCTCGGCTAAGAAAAACGGTAGGCCAATTGGCATACCAACGTCACTAACGATAATGGCATTCAAATAGTAGGCCTATGGAATGCAAACAATAGGCCAAAGACAAAATAAGCTAGGCATTTGATCAAATACATGGTGGGCATACAATGGCAAGTCAATAGGTTAGGTTAGGGTGCAAAATTGACTTGTCCAATACAACCAACAATAAGCTACATTGGCAATGATAACATAGGCATTAAAGAAACAATATTAAACAACGTCAAAAGGGATCAAATTGGCTATGGAAAACAAGGCAAAAATCAAGCAAAATAAGGCATGGTGAATAGTACTAAGCATTCGGCCAAGAGTAAGCTTTAACAAATGAATTCCAATTTCAATTTCAACACAAATGGCATGTTAAGGGATGCATATAAGACTCACCTAAGCTTACAAATGGCTTTGGAAAAATTCAATTCCACCCAAAATCACCAATGGAGCCAAATAGCACACCTTTGTCAAAACTTTAATTCTACACCGAACCAATCATCAATTAGTTACCTATTCACATCCAATTAACATATTCTAACATCAGTTAACATAATCTAACACTAACTCAAATAGCTAAGTTATACAACTTCCATTAGGTTTAGAAATTTAGGGATTTCTATCAATTTGCATCAATTGATGCAATCTAACAAAAAAAACCCATCCAATTCAACCTTAGAATCATCTAAATAAACAATAAAATCAAACAAAACAATTGGCTACCTAATGGTGATGTTCTTGCCGAATTGATGAAGCTTCAATTCCTTGATTTCCTTTGCTTTTTCCTATAAATTGATGATGAAGATAAATAGAACTAGGTTTAGGCTTAAGTTTTCTATGATTTACTTGAAAGATTTAATGAAGAAAGAATAAGAAATGGAAGAGAAAATGGGGGAGGGGGTTTCGGCCACCATAAGAGAGAAAGAAGATGATAAAAATTGTTCTAAGTTATGAATATATATTAAAAATCAAATGGCAAATTACAACTTAATCGTCAAACTTCCATATATCACACTTTGGTCCAAAATCTTTTGTAATTTAGTATGTCAATTCTGTCAGGATTTGGAATTCAAAGTTAGGAATCAATAAGCTTATTTTAATTTATACTTATTTATAAAAATGGTTTCAGAATCATTCTGTAACTCCAACGGACCCATTTATACTATTCACCTTAAACTTCCTTATATTTACGATTTTGCCATTGGTTACTTTTTCAGTGTTCCTAAATATTTTTCACTTCTTTCTTTTTACCAAAATTACACATGCTTTATAGTGATCTTTTACCCTCAGGTCAACTTCAAAAATTCTTCTGTTGACCAGACTGTTAATTTCTCGGTAGTGTTCCCGACACCGCCACTTTTCGAAAAAGTAACTAGTTCGCTTTCTAACTGTGTCTCTAAAATTATTTCCCATCATTTCAAGACTTTTGAACCACATTCTGATAACTAAATCATGCATGTGAGTTAGGAGTTTATAGGGTATTACAAGTCCATCTCTTTATTTGTCTTCCCATATTATACCGAGCCTATGATATACCTACTGGCTATTCTGTCATCATTTTTATTTAATTCTGTAACTTGTTTACATTGAACTATTGTCACAATTGTTCCATTTTTTACCATTATTTTATTGGCGATGCATATAGATTCACTGAGTATCTTATATACTCACCATTTCTTTGTTTAACCATTTCAGGAGAGGAGTAAACTGCAGAATCCCATCTTCCGACATCTGAGGATTTTTGCTAACTGTAATTTCATGTAAATACACTATATTCTATATTTTTGGTGTTCATAATCTAGCTGATCCATAGGGTAGGTATGGGTTATTTAGAATATAAACATGTATATATATATATATATGTGATGATATTTCATGATGTATGATGAGTATATAGTATGATATTATGACTGTTACAGCCAATCGCACTAATTTATAGAAAGAATTACAGAATGATTAATAATTAAGTAAAATGGATAATTAATTAATGATTATAGATTATGCATGTGATACTGGGTTCTATGGGTGCCGGTCACCATTGGCATCTCCCGTATCCTAGGACCGTCGCGATCCGAAAACAGGTCGTGACATGGCAAAGGGTTTGACAATTAACAATGGGATGGAACATAGGTTGGTCATACATGAACAAAAGGTTGGTACAATTGGCATGCCAATGTTGCTGGCGACGATGACATTCAAATGGTAGGCCTATGGATGAACAAGTGATAGACCTATGACAAAATGAACTAGTCATTTCATCAAACACATGGTGTGCAACAAATGATGGACAATTTGGCATAGTTTGGGTGGAACTCCAACATTGCCCCAATAATCAACAACAACCCATAATGTAGGCATTTCAATAAGCAATAGATATCCACTAAGGTCGAATCTTAATCTAGCACATAAAAGGTTTTGACCTTCTCTTTCTATCTTTGATCTTCGCATGGATACTTTTGTGCTTTCCATAGAGGTTTTGGAAAGATTGTGGTTTATTAAAACCCATCTTGGAGATTAAATGACAAGGTGATTCAAATAGAAATTCAAAGAAAAGGTAAAAACTCTTAATCATTTTCTATAAGGAAATGATTTTAATCTACATAGGATCCTAAAAGAATTAAAAATTGTATTTTCATTCCAATTAGACACAAGAACTTAGTTCAAGAAATCAGTTGATTGAGCCTGAACTTGTTATTCATATAGATGAAGTAATAGTTATACCTCTTAAGACACAAGAACTTCGCAGGTCTACGAGAGTTTGTAATGTTCCAGAGAGATATGGGTATCTCTTAGATGATCATAATAAAGTTCTAATCATTGAGAATGATGAAGAACCCTCTACCTACAAAGTAGCTCTGAATAGTTCAGAATATGATAAATGGCTTAAAGCCATGAAATTAGAGATGGAATAGATGTACGACAACAAAGTGTGGACTTTGGTCGATCCTTTCAGGCAAGCACCTGACTGTCGTCGACACTTCCCTTCGTGCCTTCTACCACATAAACTATAAATGGACACACTGGGCATCTGTGTAGCAGGTCTAGAAGAGCCCTGTGAATGGGCAGATGTTGACTGCACTGGAGGTCCCCTATTCTATATCCTCCTCCGACTGCCTGATGGAGGTCTCTAATCAAATCTAGGCACCGACTCAATCTATCTAGGTTGGGAGCTACTCTCCCCTCTCCTGCCCTGTGAACTAGGTCTTCCCTTCCTTTTCTAATCTCTCTTAGCTCTCTCTGACTTGTACTTTTCCTCCATTTGATTGGCCTTATCAATTATAGTAGTCAGAGATGTGAACTCTGTAGCAAGTAAGGCATTATGCAGCGAGGCATGCAATCCCCTCCTGAATCTGCTAATCAAGTCTGCCTCAGTAGGAGCAATCCGCATAGCATATCTACTCAATCTCATGAGCTCGTCAACATACTCCTCCACTGTCCTGTTACCCTGCTTTAATTGCTCAAATTGAATCAAGTTCCTGGTTTTCACCCCTTCTATCAAGAACTCATCAATCAACTCCTGTCTGAACTCTACCCAGGTATGAGGATGATCACCATATAATCTGAGCTCTATGTGTCGAAAAAACTATGTCCAGGCTTTCCCCTTCAGTAATAGACCCACTAACTCAACTGCTCTGGCATCCATACAAGGTAGCCTCCTAACTACCTTTTATATCTGCTATAAGAAATCAATCGTCTCCTCGCCTCTGTCACCTCAAAACTCAAGCAAATTGAGCTTCAAAAAGTTGATCATAGTGACTCCGCCCTCATTAATAACTTGGCGGACTCCCTGTACAGTAGGCTCTCTAGGAACTACAGTTGGTTACACAGGAGCTGGAGCAGGAACAGCTGGTGCGGCAGGAGCTGGTGCTGCTGATGGCGGCATATTCTATCTTTCCCGCCTCAATTATGCTAATTCCCGATGTAAATCCATCATCCCCTGCATCATCTCCATCCTTCAGGAGTCATCACTCCTCCTTGTCTCCTCTATCATCCATCGGGATCTGGAAGGGTCCTCTGGAACTCTCTAACAAGAGACTCGTTAGAGGCTACTTCTGCCTCTCTGGTATCCCTGTATCTATCGTCAGACATCTCAGTCAACTGCCAAAAAACAGAAACAACGAACTCAGTACATTACAGAAACACAGAATACTCATACATACTCGATGAATACATCAAAAGACGGAACACAAATTCCTATGCTCCATGGTTTACTTAAGTCTACTAATATTGTATCTAGTTACTATTCATCTATAACCTACGCTCTTTGAAATACCCTAAGAAATGCAACCATAATTGAACAATAATATAATCAGTTATTAGTTTGAGAACATCAAAATAACTAAAGATAATTTTTGAAACACAATTAGAATGCATTTGTGATACTGTCCCGGAAAATTTCGGTGTTAATTACACTGCCCGAAAAATAGTAGTCCGGTCGACGGATGAATTTCTGATTCAGACTAGGGGGTAAAGAATCATATATTTTTATGTGTAATTATGGTAAAAAGAAAGAGGTAAAAAATATTTAGGAACACTGAAAAAGTAAGTAATGACAAAATCATAAATAAGTGAAACTTTAGGGGAATAGTGGGAAATCAATTGTCTGAGTTTCAGAATGTCTGAGTTTCAGAATGACTCTAAAACTATTTTTATAATAAAGTACAGATGAAAATAAGCTATTTGAACTCCCACTTTGAAATCCAATTCTCAATAAAATTGCCAGAATAAATTACAAAAAAAGTTGGGGGTCAAAGTATGATTAATGGATAGTTTAAGGACCTATATGTAATTTTCCATTCTAACTTAGTTTATAAGCATGCCTTATGAATTTTTTTGGCCATTCTTCTCCTTCTTCTTTATGTTGACCGAACCATATACCTATTCTTCCACCAATTTTCAATCTTGATTTCTTAGAAAAACTTAAAGAAAACCTTAAATCAACAAAAGTTCTTTCATTTTCCAACCTTGATTTGCTTAGAAACTTAAAAAAATTCAAGAACAATCATCAAGTGGATTTTGGGTGGATCATCCTTTAGAGGCAACAAAGTGATTTGTTTAGTTTAATGAATAATTTAGGAGTATTAGATGATGAATTAGATGGGATTAGTGATTAATTGCATCAATTGATGCATTTGGGAACTTTTCCCCAATTTGAAACCCTAGGTTGAAGCTATGTGATTTGGCTATTTGATTTTGTATTAGTTAATGTTAATTAAGCTTAGAATATATTAATTGGAGGCTAATAGATGGATTATATTTGATTGGTTTGATGTAGATAATCAAATTGAGTAAAGTTACCATTTTTGCCTACTTTGAAGGAATTGGTGGCAAATTAATTTTGCTAGGTGATTTGAGGTGTAAGGTGAGTTTAATATGCATCATTTAACATGTTTAATGTCTTAGAATGAAGTTTGGAATCTTTTTGGTTGAATCTCCATTTTTGCCAATTGCTTGATACTATCATCCCTTTGAATTTTTGCCTTGTTTTCCTTTGGAATTCTAAGCCTATTTGATCCTTTAATTGTTATTTGTTGTTGGATATCTATTGCTTATTGAAATGCCTACATTGTGAGTTGTTGTTGATTATTGGGGAGATGTTAGAGTTGCACCCAAAATATGCCAATTTGTCCATTCATTATTGCACACCAAGTGTTTGACAAAATGCCTAGTTCATGTTGCCATAGGCCTATCACATGTTTCATCCATAGGCCTACCATTTGAATGCCATCATTGCCAGCGACATTGGCATACCAATTGTGCCAACCTTTTGTTCATGTATGACCAACCTATGTTCCATCCCATTGTTAACTGCCAAACCTATTGCTATTGTATATCTACTTATTATTGCTAATCCATTGTTTAAATTGCAACTTCATTTGATTGATATTAAGTTATTGATACTTTGTGATACCATTATTGTTTAATAGTATCTATTGACTTGTTCTACACCTATTCTGGCTCAAATGTGATTTGACAGAGTTGCCTCTTTGACAGGGTAGTGGGTATATACTGTCGGCAATGTGCACATTGTATAATGATACCCTAGCTGGGAAGGGTTAACAGTCTTAGCCATAAGACCTGATCAGTCTTATGTTTATTGATACATGATGGATACATGTGATATGAGTTTCATGGACCTTTATCTGTCTTATCCATATGATATATTTTTCATTGACTTGATTATTGATTCTACAGTCAACTATTATAGTCCGATTCTGTATCCTGACATTGTTGAACATATTGTTATTGTTGATTATCTGTCTCTTATTTACTGATATTCCAGCCTTTATTCTTGGTCGATGCATATTAGATTCACTGAGTATCTTATATACTCACCCTTTCATTATTTCCCCTTTCTAGGTGTAGAATAGTAGGCAGATTCCCGACTGATGCTTCCCAAGGAATCCTACAAACTCTTATTGTAACACCTCAGCTTAGTTTTAATTTATCCTTAATTGAGATCTTTGGGGGGAGAATTTTGTGTTCTTTATATTATGATGTTAATATGAATTTATGCATGGAATTAATATTTATGCATGTTATTTGAATTAGTTCTAGGCATAGAAATGGTTTAGAGGCTGCTGGGACTTAATTAGCAAATTTTGAGTTT
>CANXYC010626088.1:0-13515 GCA_948193065.1 Aleurites moluccanus | reverse complement strand
TCCGATTTTCCATCATTTAATCCAACGGCTAGATTTAATCAAGCCTAAACTGTTATCATAGAATCATACACACCTTATAATCCCATATTAATGGTAAAATTACAATAAGGTCCTTAATATTCACCGAAACCACTCAAACACCCCTGTTGAGCTGTTTTCCCGAAATTGTCTCCAACAGGGTATATTTTTTCATATAATCTTCAAATAAATAAAATAAAACCATTTACATTCACTTTTATTCTTTACTTTACTCAAATATACTGTTTAATTCATAAAACCTCAAAAAACTGCAAAATTACAATTTAGTCCCCCGACTACCAAAAATTCCAAACTTACCCGATTAAGTCCTAACTGACTTCAAACCAAATCTAGGCCTAAAAATTAGATCATATAACATGCATAAATATAAATTCCATGCATCAACATATCATATTAACATATCATAAAGAAAGGAAAATAATTTCCCTAAAGGTCCCTATAAGGGTTTGGGCTACGGTGTTACAGGCTCAAAGCTTTGGTTTTGACCATTGACTCATTGGTTCTTAGTCCATAAAATGCATGAATGTATGGTCATGCATGGATGTATGTATGCATGAAGAAAACAGGTTTCATGATGACAGTTTAGCATTATTATGGTTCATGGGCCCTAAAGTCCAAGGTCTAATGTTCATTACATGAAGGCTTGGTGGTTTGGTTTAAGGGTACCCGTCACACTAGAGTAGTGATATACCTAACCACATGTGAAACAATGAGTTTTGCGTGGGTCCAACAGTACTACTGCTCGTTACATCTCAAAAAGATCTTTGAGGATTCATCGCACGGTGGATGCTTTCGCTATCTCCCAACATACTCAAAGAGAGTTGTCGGATAAATGCTACTCGCTATGCAAAGGTTGAATTTTGTAACTGGTGATGTAGTGATGTGTGAAAATCAACGTTAAACTAAAAGCCAAGTAAAAAGTCACTTTTGAAAAGATTTCTAACCAATTGGTAGTCCTTTTTAACTTTTGGAAAAAAAAAAAAAAGTTTATCCCTAATGGAGTCACCAGTTGTGAGGCCTCGCCTGAGCACCGCCCGTCTGGGCCCTGCTCTCTTCGAAAGAAAAAGAGGCACTGGGGTATTGAAGTGCTCATTTTGGGCAATTTCTCACGGAGGAGACGATCTTAGCACCTTTTATTTGAAAACAATTTTGATGTCTGAAGTCGCCACCTTAAGTTATTTTTATTGGGAAAATTTAAGGTAAAAACCCATTTTGACTCCAATTTTATCCCAAAGGAAAAAGTGCACTTGTCTTTGAAACCAAATAGGATTCGGGGACTAGGTTTTCGGTTGAACTTTAATTTTAACGTTGATTTCAAATGATTTTCATGAGCAATTAAGGAATGACATGTAAGATGCATGAGAAAGTAAATAAGTGGATGAACAATTGAAATATAATCAAGTAAAGCAATTAAAAGAAAGCGATAAAAGTAAATTATTACATCTCAAAACCTCAAAAATAGGGGATATCAACTCTAGCCCTTATAGGTTCTAGATTGATCACACATTCCCCAAATAATATATTCAATAAATAAAGCTAAGTAAATAATCAAAGGAAAAGAGATGGTTTTTGTCTTTCTTGGATTTGAAGCTTTTATACAACTTGCCTGCGTATCCCGTTGAATGGGAATCAAAACCCATGCAGTTAGAAAATGATATCTTTGCCCTAGTTTTGAGGGATGCTGGCGGTCGGAGTGCTCTTCTAGACTGGAGTTCCACCTTGGATCGGATGAAACCCGAGGAAATGGGTCGAGATGCCTTCTTAGCTCTTGAGAAAGTAAACCGACAGAGGGACCTTGCTTCGAAAAAATATTTAACTGAGAGGCTCAATACACCCCTAATAGCAACTCTTTAAATTCAAAGAGAGATAAAAAAGAAGAAAATATGACTCGGAGAGGAAAAAGACGAAATCTAATAATGAAAATGATTTCTTGTCTTCTTCTTCTTGTCTTTATCTCTTCTTGTCTGTTTTGTGTGTTTTGGAAGGTGGGGGGAGCTCTCTATTTATAATAGGAGCTTAGGGGGTCGAATCCCATCATTTTTCAATGTGGGATTCGGAAGAAATCAAGTCCAAAATGTTACTGCCGCTGGCAAGAGGAGCTGTTGCCACCAGAAGGGAGTGGAGGTGCCGCCAGAGGCATTGGCGGCACAGGGACTGAAGGAGGGCGGCAGCAGTGGCAAAGAGCCATGCTGCCGCCCTTGGGCATGGCAGATGCCGCCCAGAGGGTGTGGCGGCGCCACCACCCCTCATTGGCGGCAATGCTATGCCTGGAGGGTGGCAGCACTGGCCCGACTCCGTTCTGAGGCTATTTGAGCCCGTCCGAGCGCGGGTTTGGTTTCGAAAAATGCCGTTCGAGTTGGCATGAGTCCGAGGGGTGTAAAAAATAAGTGTTCACAATTATGTATAGTGAAACTTTTACAATAGACCTCAGCTAGGAGGGGTATTCTCAGCCATACAATCTGATAAGCTGTATGAGTTATAAATATGCTACCAGCTATAGCCTTTTCTTTTATGTAGAGATTATAAATCTGTCATTAAAGTGAACAACTTATTTATACATTTATATGTTAATTACTTTACCTTAAATATTGCATTGTAACCCTAATCGAGATTCTTGATTGTATACCTTATGCATATCCAAATTAGTATACATTTCCAATTGCAATATTAATTTATTACTCTTTATTGTTACTTATTCTATATTTTATATTATTAAATTTCTTACTTCTCTTATGAGCTATTCTTTATTCAGCCTCACAAGTGAAGTGACATATATACTACTTACTGAAATTATATCTCATTCTTTTTAGTGGTTTATTATTTGCAGGAGATCGGTAGATAGGTGCGGGTCTAGCTTCGTCTTCTTCAGCTGTGAACCATACATATCTATGTATTATCTCCGATATTCGATATCTTGATTTGTAGATGCTCCATGATTTGTAAATTGGTTAACTAATATTTTGAAATATGTAAAAATTAAATGCTATCCAAATGATGATAAATAATGACATAAGTATATGAACACATATATAATGAAATAGTTTATTGAGTATTTATGATGAAAATGATATATTAACAGTTAATAACTAATAATAATATTGTCAAATACTTGAAACAATCAGCTATTTAATAATAACCATCAGTTATTAACTACCAACCATCAACTATTACGAATAACTAAATCAAATGTAATATTTATATTGTTTGAATGTTTAAAAATAATTTAATTTTAATAGATTAACATATTAAATTTATTTATAAATTTAATAATATGATATTAGTTAATATACTTGATTATATATTTATAATACACACATACATATGTATTATAAAATTTTAAATTATAAAATAAATCCAATAATTGATTTTTACAATAATTTTTTCCTTGAAAGATTAATTTATATAATATTATTTACATACATTTTACTGTACGATGATGAATAAAAATATATTTAAATATGTTACTGTACATGAGAAAAAGAAAATAATATCTAATAAATAATATTTTTTTATTAATAATTCTAATTTTTTTTACACATTACTGCCATTTAGTATTTTTAATATATAATGTGTTTATGGAGTAATTATATGTGTATATTTTTGGAGATATTAATAAATAAATAAAATAATAATTTTATAATTTTGTAACGGCAGCTCATGGGGGGGAGTATCAATTTTATAATTTTAAGTAAAATATGCAAAATAAAGCGATATATATTATATTCTTTTATAAAAACGTAATTCTTATATACATATATTTTTATTTTTATTCTTAAAAATAAGTGGGTATTGTTAATATGATTTGCTCTACCTTAGACTCAAATTCGTCTTGCCCTGTTATGCCTTTTCAGTCCTTATATAAGATAAATAAAATATGAATATGTTAAAAATTTGACTCCTTGCATCCCTAAGCTCAACCAACGAGTATAATTAAAAATGATATCAGATTGGATTTAGGGTAAATTTTATAAAATTTAAAAATTTAATATATTTAAAAATAAAAATATTTATCTCACTTTGAAATGAACAGGGCAAAACTAATCGAAATAATACCTATTTATATATTTATATATTATTTTTTAAAATATATATATTTATTTATATATTTTTTTAAATATTCATATAATATAATTTATATTTTATATAGAAATAATTATAAAGTAAAAAAATATATAAATTAAATATAAATTAAATATTAAAAAATAAATATATATATAATATATAGATTCAAAATAAAAAATTAGTTCTATCTCATTTATTAAGTGAGTGTTTGGTAAAATTTTTTGATGTAATTGTTAATTTTTTTATTTCCAATAATTATATCATAGCGTTTAATTATTGACATCGATTAGTTATTAGGTAACTGTTATGTAGTTAAATAATTACTATTTGTAAAAATTTTAAATTGAAAATTTTTTGAAAAGTTCATTTTTTTAATTTAAACAATTAAATTATTTTTTAAAAATAATATTTAAATAAAAAATAAATATTTATATTTATTATTAATGATTATTAAATATAAAAATAATTAATAATTAATAATAATTTTATTAAATAATTATATCAATTAATTATTAAATAATAGTAAGCTATTATCTAACAGTTTTAACTCTAAATATGACTAATAATTCGGATTGAAATGGAACGAATATTCAGCTAGTTGGAACGAATATTTGCTTTTGAGCGGTAAATATTCTGGTGGCAGATAAAGACAGCAAAGGGCATTTTGGAACCTCCAAAAAATTTACTTATTCAAACCTCAAAATTACCTTTCTATCATTTACCCAAACTCCACCTATAGACTAGTTCCTTTAACCATAGTTAACTGAGTTTCAGGTGAGTTTGAACAGTCGGTTTGGTGGGCGCTACTCTCTCCTCTCATCTGCCGCACACCTTTATATAAATCATTTCTTTCCTAACCTCTTTTTCCTTCTCAGTGAGGTCTCTTACCGCTACTGCTACTGTTGGTTCTCTATTTCTCTTACCTACATCTTCAACCACCACCAACCACAAAAAAAGCCTAAAACGTAAACGCTTCTCTATCGCTTTTTTTGTTGGTTGTTTGGATTGGTTTGGTTAACTGATTGAAGTTTAACGCAATTTCAATCGCTTCTTGGATTGGTTTGGCTGGCTGGTTAATTTTTTTGAAATTAAGAATGCAATCTTCAACTGGTTCAATGAAGGTTTCACCGTTTGATTTGATGTCGGCGATTATTAAGGGAAACATGGACCCGCCTAATGTGTCTTCGGTGTCTGGTGTTGGTGTTGAGGTGGCAACTATGTTTGTCGAGAACCGAGAATTTGTTATGATTTTAACGACGTCGATCGCTGTTTTGATTGGCTGTGTTGTGGTTTTTATTTTGAGAAGATCCAGCAGTCAGAAACCGAGGTCTGCTTCTGTTATTGAACCTCGTAAACCTTTAATTGTAAAGGAACCTGAACCTGAGCCTGATGATGGTCAGAAAAAAGTCACTATTCTTTTTGGTACTCAGACTGGAACTGCTGAAGGATTTGCTAAGGTTTAGTTTTGCTCTGTTGTGATTAGTTTATCTGTTTTTGCTTATGGTTATGGTTTTTTGAATTTTTTTTTTTGAAATTGTGATAATAGGCTTTGGCTGAGGAGGCAAAAGCGCGGTATGAAAAAGCAACCTTTAAAATTGTTGATATGGTAAGTTTGTTATATATATATTTTGTGGGGTTTTATTTAATTTTTTGATTATATTTTATGGTTGGTTTAATGTATTTTTGGGTTGACATACAATTTTTGATGTTGATAGGATGATTATGCTGCTGATGATGATGAGTACGAAATGAAATTGAAGAAAGAATCCTTAGTTTTGTTCTTTGTAGCTACGTGAGTATATTTTACTTGGTTTTTTCAATTTTTGCTGTTTGAATTTTGCTTTTATTAATCTTTTGTTAACATATTGTGCTGATGGGGTTTTAGATATGGAGATGGTGAGCCAACTGATAATGCGGCAAGGTTCTATAAATGGCTTACAGAGGTAAATCTTGATTGGATTGGATGAATTTGTGAAGTGGTTGTTTCGGTTTGTCCTGTGGATCGGATTATAATTATTTATTAGTTGATTGATTATGTATACAATTATGTGGGCAGGGAAAAGAGAGAGGGGAGTGGCTTCAGAATCTTAAGTTTGGAGTGTTTGGCCTCGGAAACAAGCAATATGAACATTTCAATAAGGTATGGAATGTGATCCGACAAGCTTTTGTTTTTTTTAAGCTAGACATAGTTGATTTGGTTGATTGATGTTTTTTGTTTCATTTTTTTTAATTATCAAACAGATTGCTAAGGTGTTGGATGAGATCCTTGATGAGCAGGGTATGCTTTTCTGTCCTCCTTTACTCTGTTTTTGTAGATTTGGGGATGGTTGCTTATTATGAATTGGAATTTGAAAGCTAGGCTTGCTGATTAGACATGAGCTTGTGTTCATGTGGAAAAATAATTTAATTATTAAAAAAAAAAAGTGACATGCGAGGTTTGATGTTGCATGGATCATCTGAAATATGATATCCTTCATGTTCCTCACTGATTTCCATTGAAATTTATTCTATACGCTTGTCTCTTACGTATTCTTATGTGAGAAACAGTGAACGGATAAATATGAAATGAACTCTGTTAGAAGGTGAAAAAGAGTCCATAACATTGTATAATTGATGAGTTGCATCTCAGAAGCACTCCACCTTGTGTCTGTTTGAATGATATATCTCCTACCTATGTCAAATGGTTTATGGCATTTTTATTTGATGTTTATTTAGGCTTCTTTTTCACATATACTCTATGTGCTTGGCAGGCATAATGTAACACATTTTTTTTTAATCCAAAACACGAGTAATAATGTTGCATGTTGCATCCATTTGACGCGTAAATAGCACCTCAATCAATTGGGATGTCTCATTTCGGGAAAGCACTCAATAGTATTGTTTTTGCAGCTACTGGTATTCAAATGCAGAATTCTGCTTTGCTTACATAAATTACAAATTTGTCAAAATGAAGATTATGTTCTTGCATTGTATTGTCTGATTTTGAAGGGATATTTGTATTCTGCCCAAAGTGGATGCATCTTATATTTGCAAATAACGTTACAAAAATCTCCTAATGGTCAAGGTGCCTGGAGATAGCTGTTACTCTTCTGCAGCTTCCGTGCAATGATTGATAATGTGCCACATTGTGCTAATTAATGGTTTTTGTTGTCCTTATCATTAATTCTTTTTCATTAATAGGATTTGCTCTTTGCATCTGCAGGTGCAAAGCGCCTTGTCCCAGTGGGTCTTGGAGATGATGACCAATGCATGGAAGACGACTTCGCTGCTTGGTATTAAGATTTGAATCTCTTCTCCTGCATATAAAGCATGACTTTCTTATAACATAAGTGAGACTCATGTTTTGCCCCCTTACTTTCTACTTGCTATTTCAGGAGAGAATTGCTATGGCCTGAGTTGGATCAGCTGCTCAGGGATGAGGATGATGCACCAACTGTTTCTACGCCCTATACAGCTGCTGTTTTAGAGTATCGTGTTGTATTTTATGATCCTGAAAATGCACCAACAGAGAATGAAAACTGGAGCAATGCAAATGGGCATGCTGTTTATGATGCTCAACATCCATGCAGGTATCATAAAAATTAAGCACATTATAATATATTCTGGTGGAAATATTCTTTACTTTTCCCATTTCATCTAAATCTATTCTGTTTGCAACTAAGGTCTAATGTTGCTGTGAGAAAGGAGCTTCATACCCCTGCATCTGATCGTTCTTGCACTCATTTGGAGTTTGATATAGCTGGCACTGGACTCATGTAAGTTGTTGAATTTGAAGTTTATTCCTTGAAAATGGCATCCATAGGTGCTTCTATTAAGACAACCTTTACCAAAACATAAATTGTGTTCTGGTTATCAATATCATTGAACTCTTTGCATGTATTAATGACTGTTTCATTCCTCAGATATGAAACTGGGGATCATGTTGGTGTACACTGTGAGAATCTTGATGGAACTGTAGAGGATGCATTGCAGTTGTTAGGTTTGTCACCAGATACTTATTTCTCCATACATACTGACAAAGAGGATGGCACACTACTCGGTGGAAGCTCCTTGCCACCCCCTTTCCCACCATGCACTTTAAGAACAGCTCTTAAAAGATATGCAGATCTTTTGAGTTCACCCAAAAAGGTTAGCTCGAGTCTTTGCATTGCATCTCTGTCTGCTTTAGTTTTAAGTATATTTAACATGAATTTTACTTTTATTTTACATTTCGAGTAATTGATTGTTCCAATTATCTTGTTTGCAGTCTGCTTTAATCGCTTTAGCAGCTCATGCTACTGATCCAACTGAAGCTGATAGACTAAGACATCTTGCTTCACCTGCTGGAAAGGTGGTGAATCTATGCAGAATGTTCTGTTATCAATTTAGTTTCACTATTATTCTTCTCATTATGCTGATATAAATTTTTTGTTTTACACTTAATACAGGATGAATATGCAAAGTGGATAGTATCCAATATGAGAAGCCTCCTTGAGGTCATGGCTGAATTTCCATCAGCCAGGCCTCCACTTGGTGTCTTCTTTGCTGCAGTTGCTCCTCGCTTGCAGCCTAGATACTATTCTATCTCATCATCCCCGAGGTGAATATTTATCTATCTTTTCTTTTGGAAAGTTTCAATATTGTTGTTGGAGTGTTTTTCAACCGAGTTATCTGATATAAAGGAAATGATTAGTTGGATTTCATCATCGTTCTCTATTTAGGATTTAATGTACTTTTCATGTCTGGAATATACTGTGCTTACCTCTTGAAATTATGCTTTGCAGTATGGCACCATCTAGAATTCATGTTACATGTGCACTGGTTCTTGAGAAAACACCAGCAGGACGGGTACACAAAGGAGTGTGCTCAACTTGGATGAAGGTATTTTTTAATTTCTTTGGCTGTGCTTTTTTATTACTTGTTTCCTGAATTTGTGTGTGAAGTTCTTAGTCTTGTGAAGTGTTTAGTCTGCATAAGTTACACTGACTATGAGGCATGCACGATCCAGACTGATGTATTATTTTATTCCTTAAGATCCATGTTACTCCTCTGACACGGATTTACTTTTCTATGAATTTCATTCATCTCTTTCCCTATCCTCCCTGCAGAATTCTGTACCTTTGGAGAAAAGCCTTGAATGCAGTTGGGCACCCATTTTTGTTCGTCAATCAAACTTTAAGCTTCCTGCAGACACCAAAGTCCCCATCATTATGATTGGCCCTGGGACTGGTTTGGCTCCTTTCAGGGGTTTCTTACAGGTTTTTAACTTGCAGACTTAAGTTGTTTGTTTGTCATCCTTCATCGTGTTGATATACCCAAGCCAATCATCTATATTTATATTGTCTTTAACAGGAAAGGTTAGCCCTGAAAGAAGCTGGAGCAGAACTGGGATCCTCCATATTATTCTTTGGTTGCAGGAACAGCAAGATGGTGAGTAAATGTCCTTGTCAGTTCTAGTGCAGGACTATGCTGCACCTTCAATTTCAATAATTAACATTCTTAATCTTTACAGGATTACATCTATGAAGATGAGCTCAGCAACTTTGTTGGAAGTGGTGCACTTACAGAATTGATTGTTGCCTTTTCACGTGAGGGACCTACCAAAGAATATGTGCAGCATAAAATGATGGAGAAGGTATTGAATCTGATTCACCTGAAACCTTGATAGAAAATTAAGATATCAGTGGATTTTGTTTCAGTTGATTGGTTGACTGATTTAAGTTGAAGGATCATTTCCATTTTGCATCTGTATCTGACATCGTGTTTATGTTTATAGGCTTCAGACATCTGGAACATGATTTCTCAGGGAGCATACATATATGTTTGTGGTGATGCCAAAGGCATGGCTAGAGATGTCCACAAAACACTCCACACTATTGCACAGGAGCAGGTATGCACTTACAAATGAGTTCTAATGCCACATTCTATTAATTAACACATGTTGGCAGTTTCTTCATCACCACCTAACCATTATTGAAATGTGCTTCAAAAGAAGCCACATAATGTGACTTTTTTTGTGTTGATAAGAGCACATAAAACAAGCGAAAAGTTTTAAAAATGGCTATTTGGATGCAGCCACACCGATGAGATTGATACCATGTGTGCAGCATTTTTTTTTTTTGGTGATTGAGAGGTGTTTTCTGTAGAATACACATTATCCTCCTCTTTTGTCCATGGATCAATGCCTCCACATCATCTCTTGCATCCTTCACATGTGCCTTAGAAGTTTAAAATCTGCCTCATAATTCAAAACTGTCACTATCACTGGCTATTTTCTACTCCAAGTCTCCAACCTTTGCTTTTTCTAAAAGATATTCGGCCGAGAACTTCGAAAGTATTGATAGGTGTATATTGATTAAGATTGGGCTCCATGTGATCAAGTGTCTTGCTTCTTTTTCCAGGGATCTCTGAACAGCTCCGAGGCTGAGAGCATGGTCAAGAATCTTCAAATGAATGGCAGGTATCTGCGTGATGTGTGGTGATGAACAAACCATGCAAGCACCCCTTGGGGCTACTGGGATAAATAGTAAAACATACTCCATAATATATAAATACTGGTAGCCATGTTGGGATGAAGAAAATTTATCAGATGACTATCCGGCAATTCCTGTTTAATCATCCCCTCAAAGAGTGCCACCGAAGGTTTATCATGGCACCTGCGATTCTTCTTATGCTTCTGAAATCAAGGATTTTTTTTTGTTCATGTAATTCATGTATACAAGGTATTATAATGTTTAGGGCCTAATTATTTTTACGAGTTCATAATTATCTTTTGCATGAACCAACAATTGGTTCAAATGTCAGACGAAACTTCTGCCATATGTAATTGTATGGAAGGATAATTATGAGTTCTAAGTTTGGTGCTCCCTTCATTACAAAATAAATGTCATAATTTATTTTTTTATATGTTTCGATTTAATTTTTTTATTTTTTAATTTAAATTATATTTTATTTTAATATTTTAATAATATTTTTATATAAGGTTTTATATAATTAATATAAATTTAAAAAAATAAAAATATTTATTATCTATTAAAAAATATATTTATTATCTTTTAAAAAATAATGAAATGATTATATTTAATTAAGAGAAATATATTAAAATAATAAAGATCTTATTTAATAAGAAGAGAATAAAAAATTGAAATAATCTAAAATAATTAAAATATTTTTTTAATATATATATATTTTATAATTAAAATATTTATTTTAAGACACGAGTATTTCATTGATAATTATGATGTTATTATGGTTGTGATTTTTCTTTTCCAGCTCAAAAGCGTAGGCAATATGATAAATTTGTTAAACAAAATAATTATTCGTTATGTTAAATAAATGATTATATTATATTAAATAAATAAGATCCATATCTTTTATTTTATAGTCAATGTCCTCTCCATAATTGTTTGTGATATTTCATTTATTTAATTTTAAATTTGCAACAAAGATTAACAACTATTATTAGTTGAATACGTTATCAAAAATCCCTTTTCAATAGCTAATCATAATCAACATTTAACTCCCAATTTACAATTATCCATAATTGATCACAATTGGTTTTTAATTAAAACCAATATGATCTCTAAAATTATGGATACTAGAGGTAATTTTATATTCTCATGTGATGTTTTTTTTTTTTTATATAAGAAAGAAACTTCTTATATGAATAATGTATAAGAGATTTTAATAAATTATTATAAATATTTTGAATTGATTTTTGAGTCATGTGGTTAAGATCAATTCTATTCTAATTATTAGCCTCCTTATATGTGATATGTGAGAACTTAAGTGGTCTTATATGTGATGTATGGTCAAGAATTTAAGTGTTATATCCCTTATATATCTTTTATATATGATGTCTTGTCAAGAATTTTAAGTAGGGAGAATGTAAGATATCTTTATATGTGATATCTCACCCAAAAAAAAAAAGCTCATTACATAAATAATATATAAGAGGGCTATGTAGTAGTTTAGACTAATATTCCACACCTTGGATGGATTTAACGAGCTCTTTTTATTCATATAATTAAATTATTATTTTTATTTATTCGAATGAATTTAAATTAAATTTTCATGTTAGAGTTAAGATTTATCATTTTTAAGAAATATAAAGCAACATCAATAATAGAAAAGGAAAAAAAATTGAAGTTGTGAAACTACATATGAAAATGTCACATAAGTATATTATTATTATTATTTTTCTAATTGACTAACATTTATTATATAAAATCTATTCTATTTCAAAACCATATGGAAACCAGTTTGATAAATTTTTAGCAACATAGCACTCTTAAGCTTAGCCTAATGCTAATACATGTTTGACGGGTAAATTAAACCAAAAAAAAAAAAAATAAAATAAAATTTTGATTTTTTTAAATTGTCATTAAATTTTTTTTAAGTGAATATCTAAATTTTTATTTTTCAATTAGAATCATTGATCAAATTCTTATCAAAATTAAAAAATTATTTTGAATAAAAAATTAATTAAAAGTATAAAAAATTAAAAATATAAATAATTAAAAAAATATTAAATTTTAAATTTTTTTTTAATGTAATCACTGAAATTTAATTGACTTGAATTCGAAGTGATATATTGAATTAAATGATTAGGATGATGATCTCTAAATAAAAAAATAAAAATTTAGCTACATGAAAATTTTCTTTTTTAACAATCACATTGGGAAAAATATCAAAATTTTATGTTTTTGATATTATTTACCCCATACTTGACTGGGCCACAAAAGATCCAAAATCCAATCCCACCTGTCTCCGTGCTTAAAACAATTCTCTAACTTAATTGTAATTGCCCCTTAATAAAATATTTAGAAGATATATTTAACTGCAATAATAAATTATATATGGATTTCTATATAATATAAAAATTCATTAATTATAAAAAAAAAAAAAAAAATTCAGTATATGTATAAATTGAGGGATGATTTGAACCATTTAAAATCACTTGAATAATAATTATCGTAAATTACCTATTCTTTTATAGTGATAATAAGTTTTGAATTTTGAATAATCTTACAATGTTCCTTTTTATTATCAATCCTATTAACATGCAATTCTGTCAATATTCATAGTATAAAAAAAATGGATTATTTTAATTATAACAAAATATTTAGGTTGCTAAGGTCAAGGATCATATTCAAAATCCACTTCAATTATTAATTTGTTTAAATCAACTTCAAAAATATAAACTTTACTCATTCATGGACTTATTGCCGTAATAAGTTTTGGATTAGCAAAAGGAAAAGAATTTTCTAGTTAATTAGTTTTGTTAAATATATATCTGGGCAATCCATCGATTTAATTTAAATCAAATTAAATTCAACTGAAATCTTTTACAAAATTAACTGATTCGAATTGAAAGATATATTTTGATTCTATTATTCGATTTCATTATTCAGCTTTTTAATATATATATATATA
>CANXYC010626017.1:0-18619 GCA_948193065.1 Aleurites moluccanus | reverse complement strand
ATAAGCAAATCGAAGAATGCTAGGTACATTATTTCAAGAAGCAAGAAACAAATAAAAGTTCATACTTACCTCTTACACAAATTTCCTTAAATTCCTCCTAAGCAATTCTGTCAATTATTCCTCAATAAATTCTGAATTTCTTCTCCTAAGAAAGTTCCCAAATACACAAAAATTAGGGTTTCTCCAATCAACAATATTCCACATGATTTCTATTAATTTATTATCTTAAAATTTCTATTCTTAATTCCCAACAATAATCCCATTAATCTCTTAAAGAAAAACTGCATTAAATTTCGGAGTTACTGTTCACAGCAGTTCAACTTCCAAAATTTCTTCCACATTAATTACCATTAATTGCTTCAATTCACTAACAATAAATTCTATACACCCAGAATTAATTATCCTAACCCATAGACTTAAATAAATCCAAAGAAAATAACTAAGGAAGAAAATTTACCTTATTTTCTTCAAACTGAGATTTCTGCCAATACTGCTCAAATTGACGATTCTGCCTTAAATATAGACTAATCTAGAAATCTATTACATTAATCTAAGTATTGATGCCTTAGAATAAAATATGAAACAAATATGAGAAGAAGACTGAAATTCCAAAAAGGAAGGAAGAAAGAAAATCGCGAAATCGCTACTGGGGGGTTGTTGGGCTTAAATAGACTTCTGCCCAGAAACATCCTGGCCAGCTTGCCTCACCAAACTTGCCTCGGCAAAGGTACCTCGCCTAAGCCAGCTCTCCAAATGGCCTTGGCTAAGCTATCTCGCCTAAGCCAGCTCGCCAAATCGCCTCGGCAAAGCTACTTCGCCTAAGCCAGCTCGCCAAACTCTCTTCGCATTCCCAGCTCGCACTTGCTAGCTCACCAAACTTGATCCGGCAATGCTGCCTTGCACATTCCAGCTTGCATATGCTACCTTGCCAGACTCTTCTCGCAACTCGTCCTCGCATATGCCTCTTCGGCAATGCTTCTTCACCTCTTCGCCTCTTCGCGAACTGCCACTCCGCACATTTTCTCTTCGCACAATGCCTCTTCTTTTAGCTCTTCACCTTAGCTCCTCGCCTTAGCTCTTCGCCAAAGCTCTTCACCAAAGTGCTGCCTTGCATTGCCAGTCCGCAAAAATGCCTTCTCGGATTAGGCTGGCTCTCCATAACCAATACTTCTAAGTTAAATTCCTGTCTGAACATCCCCCACTAAACTAGCTCGCAAATGAGTTACAATAACTCAAACTTAGCAATTCTTCTTGTCACTTACAACCAATAGGCAGGAACACATCATATCAAAATTTCAAATCCAATTGATCAATATACAAACCGTAGTGACTCTCCAAAAGTTACCTAAACTCCTGCCTTAGAATCCAACCAAACATCCCTGATACAATTCACTCTCCACTGAGATATACTTATCTAAAAATTCTTAAATTTTACAGACATTATATCAACATACAAGGGAACATTTTTCATGTTCACAACTTTAGCTCATTCTGCCTCAGTTATTCCCAATAATTCCAAACAGACACTGCATCCCTGCAGAAATTCTCAACCAGACCAGCCTTGCTCAAATAGACACAACTCATCACATACACAGAATTTTCCCAAACCATTATAAAGGATTATATCTAAGACATTTAACAACTTTCATGTTTTACACTTTATCAAATTATGTCTTTAAGAGTAAGAAATAATCAACACTGAATTCTGCTACATCCAAAACAAAAGTTTTTTCTTAAATTCTCAATATTCTCACTTGAAATTTAAAATTCTCCAACATAAATAAATAAATAAATAAATACATTTCAAAAATCACAGATATTACAAGAATTATATAATAATAATGTTTATATCTCTTGTTAGTGATAATGGAAATGCAAATATGATTAATACATAAACAATAAAAAAAAAAATATATCACAAACAAGAATAAGATATTTCAACTTTTCTCAAGTCATTATCTCTCTTTCAGTTATACACAAATAATCAATATAATAATTTATATAACTAATTTTGATAAAATTATTTTCATAAATCAAAGTTAAAATAACATTCAATTCAAAAGAGAGATTTAAAATATGTTATCAGAATATAGTAAAAACAAATAGATTATATGAAAAGTTGAAAAAGACGATGACATGATTTTTCACCAAGTAAAATTAAAGAAAAAGTCTTATAAATTAAAAAACTCAATATAAATTTGAATTTGAGACCATTAAAATAATCTCCACCAGGGATCAAATTTCATAATTTCTCTTAAAATATCATTATCAGATAAAAAGATAAAAATCTATTTTTATCAATATAAAGACTTTTTGTAATAGCCTAGAGTTTTATCAATAAGATACATGTTTGGTAGAGATGATATGAGATTGAATAATTTATTTAAAGGGTTCAATAGCAATTTGGAGATGATAAAGTAGCGTTATATGATAAGGATTTATATAATCAATGAGGTTATGATAATTTTTATTAGAATATAATTCATTGAAGTGTCACAATAGGAAAGTCATTCATATCGGAGTGAATAAAGTGTGTATGATTTGAGGTTTATATAGAAGTTAGAAGAGGTGCAATTAATGGACATGAATAATAGAAATGAATGATTATAGAAGGATCATAAATGATTAAATAGGCTAATTAAGTAATATTGATATGGAGATTATGATAGTTAAATGGATCATTAAGTTAATACAAGTTATACAATGATTATGAATTTAAATGGATTTATGGAATATCATAGACATAGTAGATATGAATGTATATTTGATGTTAATATTAATGATAATAGTGATATGAGAAAACATAAGTTAAGGTTATATTTGAATAAATGACATTGAGGTTTAGAGATTGGAGATAGAAATAGTTGTGTAAATAGTGATTTTAGAGGATGCATAAATGATCCTAATAAGTATTAGAAGAATGGAATTTTTGTAAATGGAATGTGCAGACTTAATTTACAAGATAATGATAGTTAATATGATTGGAGTTATGAATTGATTTGATCATGATAATTATAAGTATTGAATTAGTAGATTAAAGAATGATATTTTTATAAATAAAAGGAATTTAGAGGGTAGTGAATTTTTAAAATATTTTTAAGAGTTTCTTTATTAAAATCAATTATGGAAACCTTAAATTAGGATCCTAAATAACCTAGAAAAAGTAATTTGGAACAAATATGGAATTAGTTAAGTGAAAACATATTAGAGATGAGAAAGGTGTTTAATAAAGTCCTAATTTTGAGCAACTCTCTGTATTTGATTTTTTATTAATTTTTGAGAGTTTCTTTACTCAAATTTCTTTATAAACCTTAAATTAGATAGATTATGGACCAATTACAAATATATTGGAGTAAATATAATATAGTAAAGGTAATTGGAATGGAAGATGAAATTGTTAGAGAAAGTTGACGTAAATAATGACAAAATTATAAATATGTGCAAGTGGCAAGGGTATTTTAGTCTTTTTACAAGATTGATGGGACCCATTATGGGACCCATATTTCTAGAAATCTCTTGAAAAATTAAAGACTAAAAATAAAATTGATTTCTTCCAAATCTTCTTCTAATAGCCGAACCACCTTATTTGACAGGCTTCCAAAATTCTTTCAATTTTTTACTCCAAATCTCCATCCTCCTTCATCAAACCTCTACATCAAAGGATTCTAGGCTCTATTAAGTGTTGATTAAAGTATTTAGATGTTGGAAAAATGGTAGAAAGCTAGAGGAAAGGAAGTTGTTTCAAGAAAGGAATAAAAGAAGATCAAGTTTCCATATAAGGTAAATTTCAATTCCTTGAATTCTATTTAGTTTCTATGAATCATATGATGAAAATAATTGGTACATTGATGATAATTAACTAAATATATGGTTATATGATTAATTATACTTAGGGTTTATAAGTTTTAAAATGAAAAAATTGAGAAAGAAAGAATTGATTCAAGACGAGCTTAGATTACAAAAGAGTATCTTACAGAGGATTATGAAATTCTGGGAGTGAACATAAAGTTGGACAATAAATTTTGTGGCCTTAGAAACAGATTCTGGAAAGGTATAAAACATAAAAATTATAGCTTTAGGTCTAAAATATATTCCTCTAAAATAATTTTACAAAATTTGAAGTGAATAAAGAGATATTAACCCCTAAGTAGCATTGACTCGAATGGATATCTCAACAGAAAATGCTACTATATTTTATTAATTTGCGGACCTTAGATTCTTAATTAAGAAAAGTATTAAACATAAAAAGTGTTCATTTAAGTATTACCTAAATTATTGTGAAACAGTTTTATCATTATATATGTTTAGAGTTGCAATCATATTAGTGGGGTATGCCTGAATAAGTGTTGCAGGATAGCAAGGCTTATTGTAGATGATCACCATAAATTGTGTAGTACTTGGATTAATTTGAATTTTGGATATGTTGAAACTTGAGATGTATAGTTTAAGTACAAAAAAAAATTAAAATAATTGGAAATTTTTAGTTCAATATAAAAGTAAATGAATCAAGGTTGCCAGTAGTGAATACTAAAGGAAAACTTTAGATATAAAACCTAAAATTTGGGGAAAAACTTAAATTGAGTTAATTATTAGAAAGTGTAATAAAATTAAATGTTAATATGATGTTTAATTGATTTTAGTACAAAAAGGAAATGAAAAAGATGATGGAAATGATAAAGATAGCATATTTGTTTACTTGGAGCATTGAAATTCAAGTTGTGGATTTTGAAGGATTTTGGCTAAATTAGCAAGTATAAATGTGTTATTATGCATAAAAAAAACATAGGACTGTGTACACTAGTGACTTGACTGATAGAATCAAAGTATCAAGGTCTTTCTTAGAGGGGAAAAAGTTTCTCTAGGCTTGTATTAGTTCAAACACATGTACTTTGTAGGGAGATCGTAATACTCTTATTCTGTTATGGTTGTTGTCAGACTCTTATTCTATTTTTGTTGTTCTGAAATTTACGTTACTTACCCTATATATATATGTGTGTGTGTGTGTGTGATGTGCTAATTTTTGTAGTCACTGCTGACTTTTGATTTCTGAATCTGGATTCTGATATCCGATTTCTGATTCAGCTTCTGATATGTATATAACTTCTGATTATTTGTATATATTCTAACCTCTATATTATGAAATTCATTTGTGATTTATATGTATAAGACAATATTTGAACCTCTGATATGATTCTAAACCTCAGTTATGACATATGTATAATTCATTGAGTTGAAGGCTCACCCTTTTTCTGTTGTGATTTTCAGGTGCTAGATTCGTCGGTCCACAGACCGAGGATATAGCTTATTGACTTTTTTCTTCAAGAAGCTATTTGAAAGTATAGATTATATTCATTTTGGATGTATTTTGTTATTATTTTGAGATGTAATCCTCTTAGAGCTCCATAATAGTTGAATGGTTATAATATTCTTTTGGGTTATCACTTGTTCATTTTGGATAGATGACCTTATTTGCCTTTGATCCCTAGTGAACAAGTTGATTATATTTTGATGGTTATATCATAAGTTGATGATGATGTCTATGATCCAGAATTTTGGATGGATATAGATAATTGTTTGTTATTGCCATAGGTTAGGTTGGTGTGTTTTATGAGTTTTTAGTGGCCTTAAGCCTACTCATGCCCTAGGACCGTCGTATCTCTGATTTTGGGATTTGACAAAGGTGGTATCAGAGCTTAGGTTTGAAGTTATAGTTGATCTATGGCAATGAGTGTCTGATTAGGGAAATTATGAAGCATAAGAATTTTGACTTGTCAATGTTCTGTTATCATTTGTTGTGAATATGCATTTTTATCTGATCTAAATATGAATTGTTTGTTCTATTATTAGTTTTGATATGCCTCCTAGATGCATTCGTGGTAAAGGTAGAAGATGTGGTCGTCCTAAGAGAGATGTTTCTTCTAAAGCCGGTTCTGTTGGACGAATGGGAGTAATGAGGTTCCTCCAACACCTCTATTGGATATGGCTCATAGATTTGAGCAATTAGAGTGTAATTATGAGATTATACTTGAGTTTATTACCCAATAGAGGCAACAAACTCTTCTGGTATATGAGGTTCTAGTTCTGCCACCACCTGCAGCTCTGGTTTCTCCTCCTTAGCCACTTTTGGTTCCACAGGTTGAGGAAATATCTTTTGAGAAATTTTTAAAGCTCAAGCCAGCTGAGTATAAGGGTGAGGTAGACCCTACTGAATTCTTGGAGGAAGTGGAAGGCAAGGCATTAATTTTGAGAGTTCCTAATAGGAGAGTTATGGAGTTTATGGGTCACCTTATAAAGGGTGATACCCGTGACTGGTTTAAGAGGAGTATTTATGGTTTACTTTTTAGTGATGGAGAGATTACTTAGGCTCATTTCATGGAGCTTGTAATGAAGGAGTTTCTTCCGGAATCAGTTAGAGAGGCTAGAGCCTTGGACTTTGAGAGGCTTGTACAGACTCCTGATATGTCTATATCTGAGTATGCTAAGAGGTTTAACAATTTGAGTAAGTTTGCTCCAGCTCTAATGCCTGATAAGGCGACATATATTCATCGATTCAGGAGAAGATTGTTGACCCCAATATTCAAGATTTGTTCGAAAAACAAGAGTTTGATTCCTTTTCCACACTGGTGGATAAGGCAAGGGTTATCGAGAACCAAGAGATGGAAGCAAGGTCTGCTAGGGAGCAGAGGAAGAAGGCAAATATTAGAGGTTCATCCAAGTTAGGTAGAGATGAGACTGGAGTAAAGAGTATGGGCATTTCTCTTCAGATTGCACCAGTTGGTTATAGAGGTCAGTCAAGCTGATCTCAGCAAAGACAAAGTACTTATAAGCATACTACACAAATGATTAGGGTTTTGGTAGTTACACATCTCTTAGAGGTTCAGTTCATCTTTGTCCCACTTGTGGGAAGCAACATTTTCACAAATGTTATATGGAGATTGGTGTATGTTTCAAATCTAGTCAGTTGGGCCACTTTATATTGCCCCCAGGTATTGCACTCATATAGACCTCAGGCTTTCCACTCCATAATTTAGATGGATAGGGGAGGAGGTTATACTCATCTTGGTAGAAGAGGTTTAGCTAAAGGCCAGGATATGGTTAGAGGTTCCAATTAGACAATGGGGCAGACTCGAGGCAGGCACTGATTGGTAGAGACAGGGGGAGAGTTTTTGTATTGACTCAGTAGGAGGCTCAGGCCTTAATATAGTTGTGATAGGTATTATTCCCATTCAAGCTTTGAATGCATGAGTTCTATTTGATTTTGGTGCCATGCATTCCTTTGTTTCTTCATGTTTTGCAAAGAAATTATTTATGGCATGTAAACTTCTGAATTCTGCATTGGTTGTGTCCACTCCTTTAGAGGAAGAGATAGAGGTAAATAAGGTTTATCCTTCTTATTTAGTGAGCCTTAATGGTATGAGTTTAGATATAGATTTGGTTGAACTACCAGTGTTGGAGTTCGATGTGATCTTGGGCATGAATTGCCTGGTTTACCACCAGATAGAGAGATTGAGTTCAACATTGAAGTACTCTCAGGTACTAAACCGATATTGATACCTCCATATCGCATGGCCCCTATTGATTTAAGGGAATTGAAGTTGCAACTACAAGACTTGTTGGATAAAGGGTTCATAAGGCCTTGTAGTTGTGAGGCCTCGCTCGAGCACCGCGTCTTGTCTAACTGAATGGAATCAGAAATGCTTAATTAGGATGATTTTTCACGGATTGAGACGACCTTAGCGCCTTTTATTTAAAATGATTTTGATTTTTGAAGTCGCCACCTTAAGTTATTTTTGTTGGGAAAATTTATGGTAAAAACCCATTTTGACTCCAATTTTATCCCAAAGGAAAAAGTGCACTAGTCTTTGAAACCAAAGAGGATTCAGAGACTAGGTGTTCAGTTGAACTTGACTTCTAATTTTAACCTTGATTTAAAACATTTTGATAAACAATTTAAAGAATGATATATATAAATACAATGACATATAAAATGAATATACAGGAATAAACCAATAAAAGTGCGATAAAGTAAATTATTACAATTCAAAAATCTAAAATAGGGGATATCAACTCTAGCCCTTATGGGTTCTAGGCTGAACACACATTCCCCAAATATTTAGGCTAAAATAAAGAAAAATACATCTAATAAATAAAATAAGAATCGAATAAACAAAGTAAAAGGAAAAAGATGGTTTTTTTTTTAATATTTTTGGATTTGAAGCTTTTGTACAGCTTGCCTGCATATCTCGTTGAATGGGAATCAAAACTTATGTAGTTCTTCCTTCTTATGAAGGAGCATTGATTTTATGCCTAATTTATCATGTTTTGGTTCTTTATTTTGATTCTCTATCAAACTAAAGAAAGGTAGAAGATGAGTTATTTATTTTGATGCTCTATCAAAATAAGAAAAGAAGAAGGAATTTATGAGTTGATACCTTTTATCTTTATTTTTGGGGAGATGGCGGACGGAGTGCTCTTCCGGATTGGAGTTCCACCTTGAATCGATCGAAGCACTAGGAGATGGACGAACCGCCTTTTACCTGACAATTCAAAAGAAAAGAAAACAAACAGACAGAGTAGCTTTATGTTAAATAAATTTTGAGGCTCCACACGCCTCAGATTTGATCCTTCTTTAGCTAAAAGAGAACTAAAGAAAATGGGCTCCACACGTCCTAAAAAGTCCTTCTTTAAACTCAAAGAAAGCTAAAGAAATAAGAAAGAATAAGTATATGGGGAGAAGAGAGTGAAATCAAATAGTGAAAACTCAAACTATATGATTTTCTGTATGTATGGAAGGTGGGAGGAGGCTTTTTATTTATAATAGAGAGTTGAGGGTTAAGTTTCATCATTTCCCAATGTGGGATTTGGTGAAAAAGCTTTAAAAAAGGAAACTGCCACAAGCATGAAGGAGGATTGCTGCTGAAGGGAGCGGCGGCGCCGCCACATTTGGAGAACGGCACAGGGTCTCAAAGGGGGTGGCATCGCACCACATGCTACCAGCTGCCACCCAAGGGCCAAGGCTTATGGCGGCGCTGCTCAAGGCTTGGTGACACTACCTCCCAAGGTGGGTGGCAAAGCTTATTGACTTCTTTCTCCAAGAAGCTATTTGAAAGTATAGATTCTGTTCATTTTGAATATTTTTTTTTATTATTTTGGGATGTAATCCTCTTAGAGCTCCGTAATAGTTGAATGGTTGTAATATTCTTTTGGATAATCACTTGTTCATTTTGGATAGATGACTTTATTTGCCTTTGATCCCTAGTGAACAAGTTGATTATATTTTGATGGTTATATCATAGATTGATGATGATGTTTATGATTCAGAATTATTGATGGATATAGATAATTATTTATTATTACCACAAGTTAGGTTGGTGTGTTCTACAGATTTTTGGTGATCTTAAGCCTACCCATACCTTAAAACCATCACATCTCTAATTTTGAGATGTGACAATTTTAGATTTTCATCAGATTGCTTTCACGGGCGTGAAATGCCAGGTTCTATATATATCAGCTCATTTGTCAACCATATAAAAATTAAACCATTTTCTCTCTTTTCTTTATTTTTCAACCACTAGAACCTAAATTCATTCTATCTGTATTTCTAAGGCATTAATACTCACATTAATGCTTTATTTTGGAAGGCAAACACTTTGAGAAAGCTATTAAATTATTTCAAGTCAAGATTTGTTCAAAAATCTCTATTTGAGGAGAAAAAGGTATTTTCTCTAGATTTTAATTTCTGTTATGATTTGAGGTTATATGCTGTTAAAATAGTTGTAAATGAGTCATAGGGAGTATATTTTATGCATTTATGGCCATAGATTTTGGTTGTTAGAAGAATTAGGGCAAATGGTTAATAGTAATGTGAATAGTACCAATTCTTCTATTCTTCTATAATTATCTTTGATAATGGTTAAATTAAATTTAAGAACTATCTAAGAAAGCTTTAGAAAGTCTCTAATTGCAAGAATTGATATGGATAGTGTTAGATAAGGAAAATTCTAAATTTGTGATTTGTTGAAATGTGTTAGGCTTAGAGCATTAAAGTGCTATTGAGTTGATTTGGAGCTTAATAGAGTTTTCTGAGCTTCAGTTTGGATTATATCTTTGAGGAGGTGAGTTATGCATATGTGCTTTGTATGTATTTATATATGTATATATGATTCTTCAGAAAAAAAAAATTCATTCTGAGCATATCTATACAATTGTTAAGTTGTTATTTCCTTGAAACCAACGATATTTGTTATAAATATATGTACATATATTGATACCATTATTGTGTTTTAGAGTTAGTATTCCTATCCATTTCTTTGTAACCAACTCATTATTATAGTGTAAACCGATTATTCTAAAATGTTTAATGATTTATAAGAACCTCTGTTATAAATAATTATATTCTGAACTAAGTAAATGTTATTGTTTGAAAACCTTCCCTATGAGGGATAAATCATAGGACTGTGTGCACTAGTGGCTCGACTGATAGAGTCAAAATATCAGGATAAGGATAGCAATTTAGCCCGATCTAATGAGTACTCGGTATAATCTGATCCGTTCGGGCCGGATTTTATCCAACCTATTTAATGGTGGGGCAGATATGGATTTTGAAAATCTGTCCCGTCACGGGTTTGGGTTTATCATAAACCCGACTCATTTAACTACTACTACTATTATTATTATTATTATTATTATTATTATAAACATAAAAGTTAAATTGAAAACCCTACCTTATTTCTTTCTTCTTTCCATAACCTTAGCGCCATTCTCTGCCTCTTTTGTTCCCAGCTTCTTCTTCTTCATTCTTCTTCATCTTTGTTTTCCATTTCTACCTCGTTCATCTTCGATTGTACACATCCAAGCTTAACTTCTCAAACTCAGCAATTATTAGAAAGGTGTGTTCTATCTCTAGATTTTTTTTTTATCATGCAGATGCTTGCCTTGTTTATTTTTCTTTTCAATTATCTACTTTGCTGGCTTTGATTCTATTTTATGGTTCATTTGTATTGGGTTTTTTTGCTGGTTTTATTTCCATTTCCTGCTTCTATTTCTTGTTTCTATTTCTTGTTTTTATCTCCCTATTAGGGAGATGTGTGAGCCTCATAAATTTGCAAGTAATTTACTATATAATATTTTCTTTTCAATTTTGAGCACCGCGAGAGGAATGTTTGGTGGTTAATCAAATTTGTTTTAGTAAGTTGTTAATTTACAAGCACTAATTTCAGAAACATGAATTGGAATATATCCAATCTTTTCATGGACATGTGTTTTGGAGACTATATAAATATATATTTATATATAAAGATTTTGCTTGCTTCTAATTATTTATTTATTTATTTATGTATATCAGAGACAAATCTTATATTGTGTCTATTCTTTTTATGGGTTTTTTCATTTCTGTTTTAATGAATCAAGGATATTGGGTTTTGGTTTTCTAAATAATGTTTTTAATGTTTGTTTTTATGCCTATTCAAAGTCCAAACTCCAAATTGTAGTGTGATAGTCATAAGAAGCAAGTGATTTTACTAAAATGGATCTAATTTTAATATCATTTTGTTAAAAAAAATTGAAAGATCATTAATTTTTAATTCCCTGATAAAGGAAAAGAATAAAATGAATTGAATTTGAAGTGAATCATTTATCCACTCTCTCTGTATCCCATTAAGGGTTAAAATTTCAAAATGGTTTCAAAAAGCCTACATCAAATTACAAAAGAATTAGAGAATTCTTCCTTGAACCATCAACTAAATTAAAATGAGAAAAAAAAAGGTAAAGAAAAGGCCATGTCTAGGATGGATCATCACAATGTACAGTGTACACATATAAGCCAAAACTAATTAAAATTAAATTAAATAAAAGAAAAGAAAAGCTCTATCTACCAAAAGAACTTGAAATAAAATAAAAAAAAAAAAAGGAATATCTTTGGGAATAATTGTTATAAACTTTTTATTTTTATTTTCTTATACTTTATTGTTATAAACTTATATTAGTTAAGTACGCATATATTTTAGACGATACCTGCATTATCTTATAATTTGAGAATTTGTTAATTTTATATAATATTTGAATTACATAATGTAATTATAGATAAATTAACAATAAATCATTCTAATTGTTTCGGTTATTATTACTATATAAAGCACATATCTTTTATTTCATTATAAATTATTTTCTTGTTTATTGTGTTTTAATTTATTTAATCATTTTAGGTTCAAAAATGTTATCCTCGGAAAACAATACCTCTCAAAATGGAGTTGGAAGTAACTAATCTCCAATTTCAGGTGATCCTTCTTCGCCATTAATACTAGAAAATAGTAGTTCTACCCTAACTAGCACACCTACTAGTTAAAAACTTGAAATTGATGGAGAAAGTAGAAAAAGAAAATTAAATTCATATGTTTGGAACCATTTTAAAAGAAAGAAAGTTGATGGAAAAGATAAAGCTCAATGTAATTATTATGAAAATTTATTTTTTAGGAGATACTAAACAAGGAATTTCACATTTGTGTGGACATTTGAAAAGATGTCCTAGAAAAAAAATTACAGGATTAAAGATATGAGACAAAAGGTTTTAATTAGTGAACAAAGGAAAGCTGATGTGTTGTCTAAGACTAATTTAGGCATTTATCATTTTGATGAAAATATCTCAAGACAAGAGCTAGCTAAAATGATTATATTGCATGAGTTACCTCTTAGTGTGGTTGAGTACATTGGTTTTAGGAGATTTGTGCATTCTCTTCAACCATTATTTAAAATGGTTTCTAGAAACACCATAAGAAAATATATTTTGAAAATTTATGAACATGAGAAAACCAAGGTGTACATGGCATTGGAGAAGCACCAAAGTAGAGTTGCTATAACAACTGACATATAGACTTCAAGTAATAAAAAGAGAGGGTTCATGGTGATCACACCACACTTTATTAATGATTCTTGGATCATGCAAAATCACATCTTGAGGTACTTTTTATTTTTCAATTTGCAAACTTAATACTATATTATAATGTCTTTATTTACTAGGTTGTTTCATGATGAATTTATGATAAGCATGTGAAAAAATATTTATTAATGTATTTGTATTATTGCATTTTTTTAGGTTTATCTATGTTCCATCTCCTCACACAAAAGAAGTTCTTTCTTTTGTACTTGTTGATTGCTTTCTAGAATGAAATTTAGATAGAAAAGTATCTACTTTGACTATTGATAATGTAGTACAAATGATGCCATGATTAGAGTTCTTTTAGATAAGTTTCAAAAGAGAAATATCTCGCTAAATGGGTCACTCATTCACATGCGTTGTGTTGCTCATATTTTAAATTTAATTGTGCAAGATGGGATAATAATTATTGGGCCATGCATTGAAAAAATGTGTAGTAGTGTGGTGCATTGGAATAGATCACAAAAGATGAGACAAAAATTTGAAGAAATGAATAGATTGATGTATGTTTCATGCATCAAAGAGTTATTTCTTGATTACAAAACTAGATGAAATTCTACTTATTTGATGCTTTCTACTGCTTTTCTTTATAAAGATGTGTTTTTTCATTTGAAACAACGTGATTCCTCTTATACTTGTATGCCTAGTGAGGAAGAATGGGAATTAGTAAAGAAATTTGTGAAAAATTGGAGTTATTTTATAATGTTCCTGAAGTGTTTTCTGGGAGAAATTATCCTTGTAACACATTAGTCGAACATAGAACCTGAACCATAAAGGGGCCACCTAGGGGAATTTTTTCCATGACTTAAATGTTGTGTGTTATTATATGTTTTTTCATGAATCTGATATGTATGCATGTTATATGATGTATTTCTATGAATAGAGGGGGGGTTCAAAAGCTGTTAGGAAGAAATCAGGTAAATTTGAGTTTTTGGTGAACTGGAGGCAAAATGGTCATTTCATATCCCTTGAGTTTTTATGGAAATTAACATCATATTTGATGATAAAAAAGAATATTAGGACATGAAAATAAAGTTATTATAGTCATTTGAATTATTAATGGAGGATTAAACCCGGTAGAAAATAATTTCGGGCAAAGTTGCTCGGAAAAGGATCAAAGTTGAACTAAGGGTAATTTAGTCTTTTTCTTTGAATTATGGACTTATTTGGTGTATTCAAGCCTATAATATCACTTTAGGGTTACCTAAATCAAACCATTGGATGAAAAGATGAAGAATTGAATGGTTAGTAAGTTAGGTTTCACAATTTTCATCATAAGCTCAAAGCATAGGATAACTAATTTGATATTTATGGATTTTTCCCACCTCCATCTTCTTCCTTAGCCATTTCACCAACCAATTTTCTCTTTCCTCTTCCATCAAGTTTCGGTCACCATTGAAGAACACCAAACCAAGTTGTTTTCTTTCATTTTTTGATACAAACCAACTAATTCCATCATTTTAAACACAAATATAGCTTTAGATTTCAAGAAAAAAATAAGAAAAAGTGGAAAATCAAAGCTTTGATGTTTTTGAAGAATTATTGAAAAAGTATGTGATTTTGTAATTCTGTTGGTTCAATTATGTTCTTAAGATGTTCTTTGATTTTATTGATGATAAAAATGTATTTAGGTTGGAAGAAATTTAAAGATTTGAAATCAAACCCTAATAGGAAGAAATATGAATCAAAGTGTGATTTTGATGAATCTTTTTGTTCAAATGAGTTATATTTGATGTGTAGGATATGAATTGGTGGTCATTTAATGGAAACAGATCCATTTGAATGGATTTTCAAGTTGGCCGAATGTGATGATGATGAATAATAGTTTGGTGCTTTGATGTTTAATAGGTTTATATGGATGAATGTTATGTATTTGATGTATATATATGTTGTATGTTTGATTGGTATTGAAAAATGGATGAATGGAATGAATTCTATATTGGCCGAACCATATGGACTTTGTTATAATGTGTTAGGTTAAAGCAAATGAGAAAGTAAGGTTTGAATATAGTTTAATGGTGTAAATAATGTAAATGCATAAGTTTAGATATGTAAAAGATGTTTGATATAAGTACTTGGAAGCTAAACTTGAAATATAGTATATGTTTGATTTGGAATATTGAACTGAGTATATATAAGTTATTAATATGGCATAATAGTGATGAATATGTGAAATGTAAGTCAAATTTGGTGATAGAATTGCATTTGATGCATAAAGGAATGGAAAAGTGTCAATTGTGTAATATGAGGTCTATGGTATATAATGTGTATGCTTTATGTATGTTGATGTGTATAATGTGTTATGCAATATTATAAAGTCTTACCGGGGTATCACACCCTGACTCCAGTGGTGCGACAGTCCTAGGGCAAGGGTAGGCTTAAGGCCACCATAAACCCGTAGAACTCTCATATCCTGGATCTCATACACATTTCATATTTACATCGAGTAAATATTTATCATTAAAATATTCATTTCATAGATTTAGGTAATAACCATTCATACATATATATGTTTATCATTAAAGAATTTCCTATTGTTCCTTACCGATCAAAAGATACTTCCCACATCACTAAGGAACAAGGGTAACCCATGTATAACAATTTAGTCATCAAAATATTATCATCCCCCAATATCCAACTACAGAGCTCTAGAGTATACTTCCAATACATACTGTACCATAATACAATTCAATAAATATATACATATATATCAAAATGATTACAATGAAAGCTTCTTGGAGGAATGAGTCAAGAAGCTCTATCTTCTAAATTAGCTCCCTCACGAGCCACACTATCACCTGAAATCCACAGAAGAGGAATGATCCTTCAACTTAGTAAGATATGAACATGCAATGTAAAAGAAATCCATCAATCCAAAGGAAAGGTCAATCCATATAATATGGGTAAGAAAATATCAAATGGTTAGGCTTACAAGAACAGAAGTGCTCACAATCGAATAACACTATCAAATTACATGGTAGAACTACAGAATGCATCAGTAGCCTTGCTACCTATCACAACAGAGCGCATCGGTAGTCCTTGCTACCTTATCGCAAATGCATGCTTGGCCAGACATACGCCTAGAGCTCATGGTCCCCTCTAGGTGGAACACTAATAAAAACTCTATCAGCTAGGTTCCTAAAGTGCACAATGGACCAATGAATTTACTCTCATTGGGAAGAGCGTTCTATCCATAGGGTCATATGGTTTCAATCTCATAAGAAACATATTGGTCATAAGGCCATCAACATATAATATAAATTCAGTCAAGTTAACAATTGGTTTTATATGAACTTGGTCCAAGAAAGAATGACCAAGCCATTTACATTCATATAAGGTAATCACATGGAACAAATCATTATTTATTTGAGAACATCGTAGGGATTTCAAATAATAGGTGCATAATACAATATCATGTATGTGAACATTAGGAAGGTTTGAACAATTCATTTCAAAGAAGCAAATTACATATGCAATGGTCATACTTACCTTTACACAATTTATTCTTGAGTTTCCTTTAATAGTTTGTTCAACAATAATTTCCTCAATTTCCTTGGTTTTCTTCTCCTATAAAATTTCCCCAAATATTCAAAATTAGGGTTTTTCTTAATCAATAATACTCAATATGATTTCTTAACATTTAATTATCTTATAGTTTCTATGTATTGATTCCCAACATCAATTTAATTCATTTCTTAAAGAAAATCTGAAATTTATTTCGAATTTACTGTTCACGTCACTATTTATGATAACCTATAAATTCTGATTTCTCCCACATTAATTACCATTAATAACCTCAAAATACTTGTAATAAATTCTATATACCCATAATTAACTATTCTAACTACCAGAATTTATTAATCTAACAAGAAAATGATATTTGAAGAAAATTTACCTTATTTCTCCAAAACTGATTTTCTTGAGAAAATCTGCTTGAAACTGAAGATTGATACCTTAAAATATGATAATCTAAAGATTTAATGCATTAATTTTGAGTATTAATGCATTAGAAAATAAATGGAACTAATCTGAGAAGAACTTAAGAAGAACGAAGAGAAGAAGAAGAAAAAAATCGTGCTGAGAAGTCGCTACTGGGCATTGGTTAAATAGGCTACTGCCTCAAAATTCCGCTCGCCAGCTCGTAATTCCCATTTCACTAATCTGCTCCGGCAATGCCACTTCACATATCCCACTTCGCATATCCAATTCGCATATGCCACCTCGCATATGCTGCCTCACTAAACTCTCCTCGTAAACTCCTCTTCGCATATGCCACCTCGCCAACTCTCCTCGCGAATTTCACTTCGCATATGCCACCTCGGCAATGCCTCTTCACCAAACTCCTCTTTGCCTAACTCCACTTCGCATATGCCACCTCGCATATGCCTCTTCGCCAAATTCCTCTTCGCCTAACTCCACTTCGCATATACCACCTCGCATATGCCACCTCGCATATGCCTCTTCGCCTAACTCCACTTCGCATATGCCACCTCGGTAATGCCTCTTTGCCAAACTTGTCTCTTCTCTAATTTCCACCTCAGAAATCTCACTTCACAACTTCTCTTGATCTTATTGCCGGCTCGCAAATGCCACCTCGTATTTGCTGGCTCGCAAATACCAGTCTCTGCCGAGCTGAAACCCTTCCTTGACAACTTATATTAAATCAGCTCGTAAATGAGCTACAAACATTCAAAATTTTTGATTCTTTTTGTCACTTAAAATAGACATTCAAGGGTCCAACATATCCAAAATTCAAATCAAAAAGATAACTACAAAGACTATGGTGACTCTCTAAAATTTATCCTGACTTATTACCCAAAATTCATCTGAATAAGATTGAGAAATTTCACTCTCTACTGAGTTATAATTATCCAAATATCCTGAAATTTTATAGTCAATACCACAACACATAAAGGAACATTTCTCTTGTTTACACTTTTGTCTAATTCAGTATCAATCATTCTCAGAAAATTCAAACATACTCAGATTCCTGCAAAAAATAATGAAACGGACAGGTTCTGGTCAAGAAAACATAACTCTTCACACACAGAGAATTTTATAGAACCATTATATAGAATTAAAGAGGAGATATACACCTACAACTTTTATGTTTTACACTTTACCAAATTATTCCTTTAAAATTAAGAACTCAGCCTCATAAAACTACCTTGCAACCAGAAATTTTTGGATTTTCTGAAAATATTTTATATCCTCAATTAATTCAACAACATACAATTAATAAATAACCAAAATGATAGATATTACAAAACATCTACCCCATCGGGTGAGTAGTACTGTTAATGGTCCCATATATAGGGTAAGTAAAAATGTTGTCCAATAATTAACATCAATCAATACATTTATATATATCAAGGATTCAATTAACAATGGCTACATAATCAAGAAACTTTAATAATAGTATAATTTCTTAGGGAAAATTCAAGGAAACAATATACAAAGACAACAAGTAAAGAAACATATATGTTACTCACCCCAAAATTCCAATGTGTCCAACCACCTAGCATAAACTAAAAGGGTGGTCTTCCACTTCCTTGTCTTTTCCTTTATCTCTCCTTTATGCAGCTATAACAAACATAAATCTCAATTTAGAAACCTAATTACATTACAATACAACAAGCAAACCTAAATTCTAAACAATATTCAGAAATCCTGAAATTTCTACCCGAA
>CANXYC010625959.1:0-11141 GCA_948193065.1 Aleurites moluccanus | reverse complement strand
TTCAATTTAGGAAGCCAATGATTTGAGCACACTGCGAATCAACAACTTGTTAAGAAAACTTCTTACACACGAAATTACTTTATCTCAAGACAAAATTGAAGAGAAGAATAAAGGGATAGCTCTCATTGCTTCCAAGAAGGCCTCTTCAATTAATAGTGATGAAAGGAAAGGTGATAAAGACATGGCTTTGCTTACCAAAAGAATAAGAAATCTTATTCTTAAGAAGAACAAAAACAAGAAACCATTTGAAAAATATGAGAAGAATGAAAAATTCAAAGGTAATCAAGTGAAATACTTTGAGTATTATAAATTTGGTCACAAAAAGTAGAATGCCCAAGATTAAAAAATAAGAAAAGTTTCAAAAAAAAAAAGGCTTTGGCAGCTACTTGGGATGGTTTAAGTGACTCCGATGAAGAAAATGATCTAGCAAAGATGAAGTAGCCAATCTTTACTTCATGGAAATTGAATAAGATACATCTTTAAGTGAGGTTAGTAATTTTGACTTTAATTCAAATAGTTATACCATACAAATTATGGATACCTTACTATCAAAATATCATAAGTTGCAAAATAAATATGATAAATTAAAAGAAATGTCAATTGAAGTCTTATATGTGTGTGAAGCTTACAAAAAGGAAATAAATGAATTAAGTGCATCTAATGTTGAAATGAAAAAGGCAATTAATCTTAGAGACCAAGAATACAATAAGCTAAAAAATGAGAATTCCTTGTTGATAAACAAGTTAGAGTCTCATAATGAACCTAGCTATAGTGGAGGGGATGCTCCATCAACATCTAAGACTACATTTGTAAAGGCATTAAACACTCATAATCACATTCCTCCACCTAAAAATGCTAGACCTAAAACTAATGTGCATAGCTATGACATGCATGACTCTCATTTTAGAAGACCTAAGATTGCATATTCTAGACCAAAACTAAAATATGATTATTGGCCTCAATATCACTCCAACCCACACAATAGGATAAAATCTCAACAAAAATATAAAAATCACTTGAGATGTCACTATTGTGGGAAATATGATCATTCAAACTTCAAATGCTATATTGAAAAATGTGCATCTAGGCTATATTGATGCTAACCCCAAGGACCCAAAAGTATTTGGGTACCTAAAAATGGATGAACTTTATCATTTGTAGGTTTGCTTGAAATTCACAAGGAAAGAAGAGTAATGATATTTAGATAGTGGATGTTTAAGGCATATGACCGACAATGCAAGTCTTCTCACAAACTTGGAAGAGAAAAAAGGAGGAGAGGTAACCTTTGGAGACAATGGCAAAGGTAAAATTATTGGAATTGGACAAATTGGTAAGACAAAAAAAAAAACCTCTCTTGGATATGTATTGTTGATTGATGGATTGAAGCATAACTTGATTAGCGTTAGTCAATTATGTGACATGGGAAACAAAATTTCTTTTACTTCCAAGAAATGCTATGTGAAGCATTTAAAGGATAAAAAAATTTTGTTTGTCGGACATAGAATTGGCAATGTCTATATGATTGATTTAAATAACATGAAAAATGATAATATTGATTGTATAGTTTTTCTATGTGATGATGCATGGGTGTGGCATAGGAGACTTAGTCATATTGTCATGGATCACATTGACAATCTTAAGTCTAAAGAGCTTGTAATTGGTCTTCCCAAGGTCAAGTTTCTCAAAGATAAAATGTATGATGCTTGTCAAATGGGCAAGCAAATCAAAAGTTCTTTTAAAACTAAAAATATTGTTTCTTCTACTAGACCTCTAGAGCTTTTGCATATGTATTTGTTTGGCCATTATAGGATATCTAGTCTTGGAGGTAAACAATATGCATTTGTCATTATTGATGATTACTCTAGATTTGCTCGGGTATTATTTCTTGTTCATAAGGATGAAAGTTTCAAGGAGTTTAAATCTTTTGCTAAAAGAATCCAAAATGAAAAAAAGGTTTTTATATCACATCTTTAAGAAGTGATCATGGAAGAGAATTTGCTAATCATAAGTTTAAAACCTTTTGTGATGAAATAAGAATTTTTCATAACTTTTCTTCTCCTAAAACTCCCCAACAAAATGGAATTGTAGAAAGGAAAAATATAACTCTTATTGATATGGCTAGAATTATGCTCAATGAGTATTCTCTTCCTAAGTATTTTTTGGGTCGAAGTTGTTAATAGTGCATGTTACATTTCAAATAGACTTTTCATAAGAGCAATTTTAAACAAAACTCCTTATGAGCTACGAAATGGAAGAAAACACCCCCCGCGTTCACCATCCTTTTTTTTATTGCTCACAAACAAAAGGAGAGTAAAAGTGCAAACATATCAATAATGTGATTTAAAACTTGTTGGCACACTTTTAAGGGGAGTTTTGTACCATTTTCTCAAAAAGTTTCATTGGTTCATATTTTTTATCCCTTGCACTTAAAGGTTGTTTATCACCTTAAAAAAGGGGAGATTATTAGATCTTTAATATTCTAACATACTCATTTTGATGGGTACAAATAACTAACTAAACCTCTAATTATGTTTGTTTGATTATATGCAAGGTTAGAATTTCAAATTGCAGATTGCTGGTATGTAGCACCCACTACCCTATTAAGTAGCCCCCGCTACTTAAGTTAAAAGATGGAAAAGTCATGAGAAAAAGATTTATAACTCCCGCTACCAGATAAGTAGCGCCCGCTACTTTTTAAGTAGCAGCTACTAGACAATGTGATCCAGGAGACACAGTAGCTGAAAAATTTCAGTAGAGCCCATTACTAGTTTTGTAGTCCCCACTACTTAACTAAGTAGCGTATACAACCTATTTAAGTTTCTGCCGCTACATATGCTAAAGTATGAGAAGCAACTGCTACAAACTTGTCATAGCTACAAATTTCAAAGATCAGAGTGAGCCAAAAGGGTAGCGCCCGCTATACTATTAAGTAGCCCTCGCTATAGGAAGTAGTGCCCGCTACTAAGAAAGCTCAGAAGATACAAAAGCGTCTTGAAGAATTTGGAGCAAAAGTTGTGCTCGCTACTTATTATATAGTGCCCGCTACTCATTGTGTAGCCGCCGCTACAGTTCAAATTTAGGCAAAAAATATAGCCGTTGGAACAACTCTGATTTGCATTAAATGCACATTTAGTACACTCAAATGACTTTTTTAGGCAAATGACTATTTATATGGGTTGATATGAATTTATTAAAAGAACAACAATCAATTTATTGTGCATTAATTCATATCTTCAAAACTATTAAGTGTTCTTGAGCTTTAAATTAAGTTTCCTATTGTAAAGATAATTAATTACTTAAACTTCAAGGTTGTTGAAGTGCATTAATTTCTGAGAGTTAGGTAAAAGTAATTGGTTAATTTCTTTCTCATCTCTTGTAATTCTTTTGGGTTGTATATGAGACTTCTTATAAAACACTTGTAAGGTTTAGTGTGAGCCAAAACACTTTGAGGTTTGATCTTTAACCTGAAAAAGGATCAAAGTTAGTGAAATATTCAAGTGTGATATTGAGAAGTGGATGTAAGCATTTTTTGGCCGAACCGCTATAAATTCTTTATGTGAATTTTCTTTCCTTCTTCCCTTTATTAATTTTAAGTTGTCGTTAAACTTATAAGACAACTAATTCACCCCCCTCTTGGTTGTCAATGGACTTTCAAATATTTATGACATCATCAATATAATCATCATTAAATTGATCATCAGATCTCTCATATGGAACGTCATCCTTAAATCCTCTCTCATTCAAAAGATGTTAAAATCTACCTCTAATATTTTTTCTTCCCCAAAGTCATTTCATCGTAGTTCTTCATGCACGTTATCATTGGGTTTCACATCCCATTCAAATTGATTAGTTTTTGTCTCGTTTTCCTAAAATGCTAATTAGTAGGCAAAGATTCAACAATAACATCTTTAAAAGCTTCCACAAATGGCATGGAATAAAAATATCTAGGAGAAATCTTATTGACATAAAGCCATTGAGGATTCCTCATATCTTTTACATAAAAGACTTGTTCAGCTCGAGATGCCAGAACATAAATTTCATTAGATTTCAAACAACGATTGAAGTTAACAGAAGTAAAACCCCATTTATCAATTTTATAACCCAAACCTTTCTTGTAAACATCACACCAGTTACACTTGAATAGGAATACCTTATTATTGCCCATAAAGGAGAATTTAAAAATACAAGTTAATACTCCATAATATTCTTTCTCATTAGATGAATCATCTCTTTTCACTAAAACCCCACTATTTTGACACTTCAAAAATCTTTAACGTTCTTTTGTATGAAACTTAAACCCATTAAAGATAAAGGTATCATAGCAGCTTACATTTATGTGCAGTCTAGTTGCTAAATTATAAAGATCATCACTTGTACAACTACTATTGTGTAACTTAGATACCTAAACAATAAAAAAAAATTGGTCAACAAAATATAGTTTAACTATTTAATATTAACTAAATTCTTTTAGTAATTATTAATAATATTAATACTTACTTTCATGTGTAATCATTTTATAAATTGGGCTTTATGTCTTCCCATCACATTCACGTTACTTTCACTTGCTAACCCAGTCTTATGTAGGCAATAATGATTCATTTATTATTAGCATTTAAAAGTTAAAAAACATAATAAACATTATTTAAAAAAAAAGAGATATTCGATAAATAGCCACATTTCATTTCAATTTTGAAGAATATACATAAAAGCCTCATTATATTATTTTTGACTAATACTTGATGTCTTAAAGGCACCTTGTGCATATCCTTTCTGATTAAATATTGAAACTACACTTGAAAAACTATTCGCATGATCATCAATTCGAGGCAGACGATTGAATTTAGTCTCAACAAAATTTCAGTATCGTGAGCAAAAAGTTAGACATTCATCAACAATGTATCCCTATGCTATTGACCCTTTTGGATGAGCCTTATTACGAACATACGACTTTAGTGTATGTAAATACATATTTTTATTTAATCAAAACCATGAGTAAATAAACTAAAAACTAAATTTAATATGTGGATTAGTAATTAACATATTTTCACTTCAAAAATTCTCTCTCAATTGGGTGCATCTAACGATATTGGACAGGGCTAGCAATTTTAGCTTCGTAACCAAGTGAATCATAACATCAAAAAAAGCTAGTGGAAATTTTTTTTCTAACTTGCAAAGAGTAACTACTATGCGGTTTTCTAAGTCATTTAACACATCAAGCCTCAAAAACCTCAAAATTTTGGAACATAGTTCTTTGAAAAAAAAATGCAAAATTCAATCAATGGCTCAGAAACATCCTTATGTAGTAATCCGTTAGCTACTAACGGGAGGATATGCTGCAAAAATATATGGTGATCATGACATTTCATTCCTGAAATCTTTCACTCTTTCAAATTTACACATCTAGATATATTAGAAGCAAATCCATCTGGGACTTTCAAATCTATTAAAAACTCACATAACTTCGTATACTTAAGTGGGGATAAATTATAAATGGCATTAGCTTTCCTTAATAATCCATTTGCTTTGTATGGATGCAAATGACTCCTTATCCCTATATCAACAAGATCACAACGAGACTTTAATATGTCTTTTGACTTTTCCATTCCCATCAAGGTCCCAAGCACACTATCACTGACATTTCTTTCTATATGCATCACGTCTAAATTATGACGTAGCAATAGTGTCCTCCAATAGGGTAAGTAAAAAAAAAAATACTTTTCTTACTCCAAATAATTGTGGTGTTGTCATCTCGTTTTCTCTTCTGCCCTTTTTTGAAAATGACTGGTTCTTGTTCACTCAATTGACTAAAGACTTCATCTTCGCTTAATGGTTTTGGGAAGGCCTATGCTATGCTTTCCCATCAAATGATTTACCATCCTTCGTCCATCGATGATTAGTAGATAAAAATCTATGATGACCTATATAACTAGCCTTACTCCTTAGAGAATAATAGTTAGGGCTATTGTGGCAACATGTACATGCTAATTTGCCTTTCGTAATCCAACCTGATAAGTTTCCATAAGCAGGAAAGTCATTAATTGTCCATATTACTACCGCATTCAAATTGAAATTCTCACGTGAATGTGCATCAAATGTGTCCATACCAACCACCCATAATGTTTTCAACTCATTAATTAATGGCTGCAAATATACATCATTATCATTTCCTGGACTTTTTTTTTTCTAGGAACAAGCAATGCTATCATGAAGTATGGTTGTCTCATACATAGCCATGTTGGCAAATTATATAGAACCAAAACAACATGCCCCACACTATATGATGAGCTCATGTTATTGTATGGGTTGAATTCGTCACTCGTCTATCCGAACCTAACACTCCTAGGATCATTTGCAAATGTAGGATTATTCTCATCAAATGATTTCCAAGCCATTGAATTTGCAAAATGCCTTAATAAACAATCATCGCTCTTCCCCTCTTTATGCCACCTCATGTCCTTTGCTATTTTCGTAGACATGTACAACCTCTATAATATTGGCATTATAGGGAAGCAATGCATGACTTTATGAGAAATATTTTTCTTCCTCTTTTTAGTTTGTTTATATGCATTGCCCACACCACCGACATTTTTCCATCTAAATTCTCTTAAATTTGAACATTGAGGGATAGGTCATTGTAACATTGAAATATATCACTTCCAGTATAGGATACAATCATTCTCACAAGCCTCAATCTTCACATAATCTAGTCCTAATAGTTTGACAATTTTCTTTGCATCATAATTAGAATCAGGGACCAAAGCACCTTTAGGAGGAATTTCCTTGTCATGCTTAAGTAGTGAGTCCATTGACTTGTTAGTCCATTGATTAAGACATTTTTGATGCAATAACTTCACTATATAAGATAACTTTGTGAGTTGTCACCAAAATCTGAATATAGTTTTTGTTTCGCATCTTTAATAAAATTATAAAATTTTGCAGCTTTAGGATTCGGTGGTCTATCTTTCTCATCTTTATGGTGAGATTCAAATGCTTGACCTATTCCCCCAAAATCTATGTTCACACTATGTCAAGCATCTTCAAGTAAACCATCAAAGTCATCAGTATAGGGATTTTTAATATCTGTAGGCACACTATATTCTTCACTGAATATTTCTTGCTCCTTTTCACCATGATAACTCCAAAAAAGTGTAACCATTAAGCTATTTTTGTACATGTGGCCCTGCACTTCTTTTTTGTTCATGAATTGAATATTTATGCATCTATCACAAGGGAATTGTATTCTATTTTTGTCTCCTTTAGCTTTAAAATCTCACTCAAGGAAATTGTTTACTACGTTTTGATATTCAATACTTGACCTATCGTTGATATTAGCCATTGTTTATCTAGTGCCATCTATATTACATATTTGAAATAAATTAATTAATAAGTTACAATACGTTTAATATATATGTTATTTTTAGAGTTGATAGGATAATTCATTGTCCTCAATTTGAAGAGATGAATTTAGATGGCTCTACAAAGCAGATTAATTAAGTTGCCCAATTTTTATCAAAAAAATAAAATGGGTTTGTTAAAGAACTGATTGCAGATGTTGTACCAACAACTAATAAGGATGCATTGGCAAGGGCTAGGAGTGCTCATAAACCACCCAACTCGCTCAAGCTAGACCAATCCAATTAAACCTGTAGTTAAATTGTTGTTTATAAGTGTTGTGGCTTGGGTTGATTTGAAATTTTTCTATTTGCATTCCGTGGATTGGATTGAATGTTGCATATGTCAATTCGCAAACTGACTCAATCCAATCCGTGTATATATATATATATATATATATATAACTTAAGCCTATGTTAAAAAACTTTACTTGAATTTTCCCATTTACAATAAGCCCATGTAATGAATTGATCAAACCAACACACTGCCCTTTCTCTTTTTTATTTGTTTACCAATGTTTTTGTACAAAACGTTGTCATTTTGTGCCAAATTCTAGCCTCTCGCTTCTTTCTTGTTTTCCACCTCTCTCTTACAGTTTCTTTGGGGCTTTGCTATGTTCTCTTCTTTTCATGGAGAAAATTTCCAATCAGCTAAAATGTTAGCACGTACTTGTCTTATTTGTTCTTTTCTTTTATCTCTTTCAAATGAGCTGGTGTTGTTTGATTTCAATTTTCTCCTAAACGTATGATTCGTATTGGAATCTATGTGTTTTCAAGGCCTTTCTGAATAATTATTTTTTAGTTCTTTTTAGTTGGTAAAATTAAGGTTTAATTACTGAATTTTGATTCCATAAAATTGTAGCTCATAATTTAAAAGAAATTATCTATTTTTATGCAAATTCGTAGTTTTCTTGTTCGGAGCATTGCAAAGTTGTTTGGGTAACTTGAAATGAGAGTCTGTACAGTGGAAAATCAGTTTTTTTTTTTTTATACCAAAAATTGTCTTTTCTTAGTGCAAACAAATGGATGAAAATATCCAAATTACATAATATTTATGTCTAGTAGTCAATACTTCAATCTGAAACATCATAAAGCATTTTCATTTGATTTTAAAACTAATACCAAGTCATCTGAAGCCTTGAGAAAGCCAATAAAATTTCGCATCAATTTTAAAGCTTTGATTCTAAAACTAATGCCATGCCAATACAATTGACAGTTGAAAATGTGTCAGCTATGTTAGAATTAAGAAATACAAGCATTTAATAGAGTCTTTGTGGGTACTGCATGTCTGACCTAATTTTATATATAAATATATGTCTTTTTTTACTAATTGCATTTCCTCAAATAATATTTAATCATGTTATATTTTTAATTATTAGAAACATCTTCAAATTAAATTAATCCACCAAATTCCTTCCACTCGGATGAAGTGGTCCGAGTGAACCTTGATCTAATATCTCAAATAAGGAGAATTCATAGTTTAAATTATCTTACTTAGGAATTTTATTCTCTAAGAACAAGACATCTTGTGATCTAAATTCAGGTATACTCCCACTTTTAGCTCACCTATGAAAACATATTCTTTTGATAGTTTAGAGATCACAAAGACAATCTTTTTACTTCTTGGGCCTAATTTCTCATAAGAAGTATTGTGAACATAGGTATTACATCCCAATATCTTAGGATATTTAAGTCAACTTGTCGACTTGTCCGTATCTCATATAGAGTGGAAGTGGCTGATGTAGATGGCATACAGTTAAACACATATGCAGTTGTTAACAATGCATCACTCCAATAGTTAAATTTGTTTAAATCATCACAGACTTATCCATTTTAAGAAGACTCTTATTTCACCTTTCTGCAACACTATTTTGTTACGAAGTGGTGGAATAGTCAACTGATGCTATATTCCTTTTTCTTCACACAATTTTGTCTAAACTGATCAGACAAATAATCACAACCTCAGTTGGTTGTCAATACATTATTTTTCTTGTCTAATTGATTTTCAACCAAAGTTGAAATAATTCTTAAAGCAACTTAAAGCTTTAAATTTATGTACAATCAAATAGACATAGCTATACCATGTATAGTAATTTATAAAGGTGATGAAATAATAGGTATTATGCCTTGCCCTCATAATTATTGGACTACAAATGTTCAAAAAGATTAATTTTGAAATGGATGAGTGGATTTAGTTCTCGAAATGGTTTTCTTGTTATTTTTTCTTTTAGGCAATGCTTACATATAGACAATTCCACTTGTTTAAATTAGTTGAAATACTCATTCTAGCTAAGCAAATCATTCGTTGTTGGCCAATTTTACCAAGGCTATCATGCCATTCAATCACATCATTCTCATAATTTTGTTAAAAACTATAATCAAAGAAAAAATAATAGTGAAATTTCACTTCTTACAAAGTCTATAACAAAGAAAATCACCCAAAACATAATCGGAACCATAGAACATTTGTCCCAAATATATCTGCTCTGAATTATTATGGAAATACCAATAGAAACCAAGGCTAGGAAAAACCAAAAAATAGAAATCAAAATTCGTTAACTTTTCGAAGCATAGAAGACAATATGTAAGAGTAAGGCTTGCTTCCAAGTAAAACTAATTTACAGGTAGCAATCTCTTTTATGACAACACATGCGTTGTTTTATACAAAAAATTCATCATGCCCCATTGGGTATTCAACGAAATTTTACTAAGGCTTTATAATCCTTTATAACATGGTTTGTTGCTTCCGAATTTTATAATCCACAAAGGATGATTTTTTGTTGCAAAAACATAATATTTCCACAATTGAAACATTTGACCTTTGCAATATTTCCTTTTGTAGGACCTCCATACTTTTCTTATTAATTTTTCATAGGCTTTTTGTTCTTAGAACCTTATTTTCTTTATCTTTGTCTTTGTCCTTGAAAGTCCCTTTGGCAATCAAGAGGGGGGAGTGAATCGGTTGAAATGACAAACTAAGGGCAAATTAAAAATTAATAAGATGAAGGAAGGAAGAGAAAAATCAAACACAAGAATTTTATAGTAGTTTACTTAAGTATTTTACTTGATCCTTGTATGGGTGCAAGATCAAACCCAAGTGTTTAGGCTCACATTCAAACCTTACAAAGTGTTTTCAAAGGCTCTCACTTCAAACCTTCACAGGTGTTTTATCAAAGGCTCACACTCAAACCTATACAAGTGTTTTACGAAGGCTCACACTCAAACTCTTAAGAATTACAAGAGATGAGAAGAAGAAAAATCCCCTTTAACTTTTTTCCAACTCTCAAACAATCAATGAGTTATGACCAACTCAAAGATTTACAACTAATAGCTCACAAAAAATGGTTTTACAATAAATAACCTTTTCAAATCATAAATATGAATGATTTAGTGTAATAGCTCAATAATAAGTTCTTAAATATTATTCTCTTCTTTTTAAACTTCCCACTAACTCATATTTATAGCCTTGGATGAAATATAGCCGTTTGGCTTCATTTAATGCCAAAGAGTGCAGTTGACAGCTTTTCCAACGGCTAGTATTTATTGGTAATTTTTCAAAGTAGCGGGGGCTACTTAAAGTATAGCGGGCGCTTGTAATATCTGCCATTTTTTTGTAGTGTAATTATCAATTTTATTTGTTTGGAGAATTTTAAATTTGTGAATGAGAAGTTTGAAAATTTCAGAAACTTTGTTTTGAACTGCAGCAGAATTCAGTGTTGGCCATTACTTGCTCTTAAAGACATATTTGGG
>CANXYC010625788.1:0-14712 GCA_948193065.1 Aleurites moluccanus | reverse complement strand
AATATCATACAATGATCATTTCTATAAATTCAATTAAACATTAATCATATCTTTGCCATTATCAATTCATAACTTTCTTTTGTTCCTTACTGATCAAAAGATGCATCTCACATCACTAAGGAACAAAAGTACCCAAAAGGTAACATTTCATACATCATAAATATGAACATCCTCAAATGACTAACTACGGAGCTCTAGAGTATACTCCCAATACATATCGTGTCATAATACAATTTAATGAATATACAAAATATCTCAAAAATTATTACAATGAAGGTTCTTGGAGGAATGGGTCAAGAAGCTGGATCTTATCTATTAGCTCCTTCACGAGCTATGCTATCACCTGAAATCCACAAAAGAGGAGTGAGCCTTCAACTCAGTAAGATATGAACAACATGAATCAAGAATCTGAATATCAAATCATAATCATGTACATATATTTACATATATTTATAGGTAAGAAAGAATCTCAAGTTTTACTTGAAGGAACATGAGTGCTTATAATAATTAGCACTATCAAATCATATCACAAATCGAATCATGGTTCTTATTTAGAATGTAATGTGCCCACAAAGAATGGAATTATCAAATCTCATACGATAGAACTGATCTCATATCATAACATACGTATCAGTAGCCTTGCTACCTTAACGTGAACGCATGCTTGGCCAGGCATATGCCTAGAATTCATGGTCCCATCTAGGTGGAACACTGATAAAAACCCTATCAGCTGGGCTCCCAAAGTGCACTATGGACCAATGAATTTACTCTTATTGGGAAGAGTGTTCTATCCATAGGGTCATGTGGTATCAATCTCATAAAAACATATTGGTCGCAAGACCATCAATATATATCATGATTCAATCGAATTTAACAAGCAAGAAGCATATGAACTTGATCCAAGAAAATTGATCAAGTCATTTACATTATAAATATATATACATAAATAGATGAACAAATTGAGAATGCTTGGTCATATTATTTTAAAGAGATAAGAAGCAAATAAAATGTTCATACTTACCTTTTTCACAATTTCTCTTAAATTTCTCTTTAGCAATTGCTCAACTTCTACTCCTCAATTAATTTGATTTTCTCCTCCTAAGAAATTTTCCCAAACATACAAAATTAGGGTTTTCTCCAAATCAATAATATTTAATATGATTTCTGAATATTTAACCATCTTAGAGTCTCTATTCTTAATTCTCAACATCAATTTAATTATCTCTTAAAGAAAAATCTGCATTAAATTCGGATTTACTGTTCATGTTACTATTTATGACAGTCCCAACATTCTAATTTCCTTCCATATTAATTACCATTAATGACTTTAAATTTCTTGCAATAAATTCTATACACCCAATATTAATTGTTCTAACCAACAGACTTAAATAAATCTAAAAGAAAATAACTTTGGAAGAAAATTTACCTTATTTCTTTAAAACTGAAATTCCTGAGATTTCTTGCTCAAATCTGATGATTTCTGCCTTAATATAGAATAACCTAGAAGTCTAATGCATTAATTTCAGTATTAATGCCTTAGAAAATAAAATGGAACTGATCTGAGAAAAGACTGAAATTATCAAAGAAAGAAGAAAGGAAAAATCGTGAAAAACGCTACTGGGTTGCTAGGGTTAAATAGACCACTGCCCTAGAAATCTCGCTTGCTAGCTCGCCAATCTGCCTCGGCAAAGCTACCTCGTAGAAGCCATCTCACCATTCCCACTTGGTATTTCCCAGCACGCCAAACTGATCCAGCAATGCCACTTCACTAATCCAGCTCGCATATGTCACCTCGCATATGCTGCCTCACCAAACTCTCCTCGCGAACTCTTCCTCACTTATGCCACCTCAGCAATGCTTCTTTGCCTCTTCGCTTCTTCGCCACTTCGCTTCTTTGCCTCTTTGCCAACTCGCTTCGCCTATCTCCCTCTTCACCAAATCCTCCTCGGGAATTGCCACTTCGCACATTCCTTCTTCGCCAAACTCTGCTTCGCCTTTCCTCTTCACCTTTCCTCTTCACCAATTGCCACTTTGGCAATCTCACCTCGCCACTTTGCCACTCCGCTACTTCGCCAGTTCGCATTGCCAGCTCGCAAAATGCCACTTCGCATTTTGCCGACTCGCCATACCAAGACTCTGCTAAGTTGAAACCCTTCCTAGACAACTTACACTTAACCAGCTCGCAAATAAGTTACAAATATCCAAATTTCCTAATTCTTTTTGCCACTTAAAATAAACATATAGGGGCACAACATATCCAAAATTTAAATCACTAAGACCAACACACAGATCATGGTGACTCTCTACACATCGCCCAGACTTAATGCCCCAAAATCTAACCGAACAGACATGAGAAAATCTACTCTCCATTGAGATATACTTATCTAAAAATTTTAAAATTTTACAGCCAAAATCATAACACACAAAGGAATATTTTTCATGTTTGCACCTTTGACTCAATCTGTCTCAGTCATTCCCCAAAATTTCAAACAGACAGAGACTTCCTGTAAAAACACTCAACCAGGCCAGTCCTGCTAAAAGGCACTTAACTCATCACACACACAAAATTTTGCTAAGCTATTTTACAAAATTTCAGTTAAGACATAAACTCATAACTTTTATGTTTTATACTTTACCAAATTGTTTCTCTAAGAATATGCAATCAATCTCACAATTTCCTGCAACTAGAAATTTTAGAATTTCTCAAACATTCTTATATTTAATTAATTAATTATTCAAACATACAATTTAATAAAAATACTACAAAAATGGCAGATATTACATATAGCTTGAGAGAGAGCTAATTCAGAAGATAAAGCTTCTTAACTTATTCTTCACAAGAAGTTTAGATATAATTATTTTGGACATTATTTTTGTTATGTAAATATATATATATATATAGTCTTGTCTATTGAGAAGTATTCTTTTAGAGCTCCGTAGACAGATATGAATGGTTTGATTTTGTTACCCTGGATGGCATTTGTAGACTCTTCTTTGTTCTATATTGATGTGAGAACTGTCTTTTGATAGGTAGGGCACAAGTGGAGATGTTATGATATAAAATGATGATTTATGAGATATGATATTTTGCATTGAATAAGTGTATGTTATTATGTATGAGACAGATTTAGTTAAGGGTTTTACGGGTTTATGGTGGCCTTATGTTTACCCTTATCCTAGAACCGTCGCATCGATGATGTTGAAGTGTGACAATCTATCAATATTAAGTTTTTATTAATTACCTTCATTAATGGCTAATAGGAAAATATAAGTATTTATTATAATAATGATGAAAAATCAGTAAATCTCTTCTATACCACCATTAGAAATATTATATATAAACTTTAAGAAGCCTAAAAATGCAAGGGGTTTGACTTAAATCTTCATAGGTTGACAAATCCTAATTTTGAGACTATAAATGCATGTTAGATTTGAGATAAATTAGTTAATATGTAAATAGAATAAATTCATTTACATGTATAGAGTCTCACTTTCGCATTTATTTTTATTTTTAGAAAATTTTCTTTTTCCTAAGTCTAAAACAATGTTGGCAAAAAAAAAATTTTAATAAATATAAACAAAAATATTCTATCATGTTGCATTTGGATAAATATATATTTTAATTGATGGGTGGATTTAAATTTGTGTTCCATCTATAAAATCATTAAAAAATACATAATTTTCAATTCAAATAATGAATTAATCAAATGACTATATAACTCTGAAATAGTATTATATAATACTGAATTAATATTGGTTGTGATATGATTGATATTAATTATTTCAGTTGATCGACAAATCAAAACAAAATAAAGTATTTTAGTTAGACTTTTAGATTTATATGCTTTTCTTACGTAGTTTTAATAAATTAATCAAAACAAAATAAAGTATTTTAGTTAGACTTTTAGATTTATATGCTTTTCTTACGTAGTTTTAATAAATTAATAACATATAATTATTGCAATAATTATATAACTTGTCTTTATAATTATAAATAAAAATAAATCAAAACAATTACATTACATGAAATAAATAAATAAATAAACATATTATATTTTCTGAATGGAGGAGATGAATAAAAAAATTAAAAAAATAAGATGAAAACAATTGGCATAAAATTATATGTTTATATTAATACAATTATTATTTAGTAGGGGGTGAGTACTCATCAAATCAAAACCATATTTTAAAGACTCAAATAATCAAACTGAAATTTTAGAAAATCAAATTGATTTGAATTTTAAATGAAATTGAACCGAATTGAGCTGAAATTTTTACATAATTAACTGAGTTATTTTTTAACAAAATAAACATATAATTTTTAAAAATATATATAAATAAATATAAAATATATATATTTCGATCAATTTAATTATTTTAAATTTTTTCTAATAAACTAAATTAAATGAAATAAAATTAAAATTTGTAAATTACATTCCATTCGATTTAATTTTTAATTGGTCTAATTGAAAATAGTATTGGATCTATTGAAAAGTACTTTTATATCTAAGAACTAAAATATAATTAAATAATTTATTTTCCCGCAATGACTATAACGTTTTATAAATTAAAGTTAAAGAATTTTTATGTAAAAATTACGATTAAAATATGATAAAGAAAATAGTCCAAAGTTGAAAGATGACTAGTGAAATAAATTCCTAGAGTTTGACAAAGTTTTGGTATTCTTTTCAAAGTGATAAAAAAATTATCGCCAAATATCTAAAATTTAAAATTTTTTTGGGTACTTTATTCTCATCTATTTGAATCCTTACATAAAATATTATATAAAATATCATGTGTCACATTCTCATTTTGGAGATATGACGGTCCTAGGGTATGAGACACGACTACCAACCGATACTCGTAGAACCTCAAGTCACATATCCAATATCTACCAAATCAGTTCACATCAAGTCTAGAATCACGACTTGTATGTAAGCACTTATGTACCTTCCTTGTACTTTACTTCAACCACTTAATCACATTCATCAATTATCACATACAACAATTCTCATATGATTTCACATTTCTTCATTTCATATAAATAAAAGTCACATTCATTAAGTTACCTCAAATGTACTCATGGAGCTCTGAGAGTTTACACATGACTTCTCAAAGGAAATAATTATATTGAAGTCTTGTAATCCCAAGTTCGGAGAAGGAATAACTTGATAATCACATTCTCTAGCTTACTCTGAGAGTTTACACATGACTTCTCAAAGGAAATAATTATATTGAAGTCTTGTAATCCCAAGTTCGGAGAAGGAATAACTTGATAATCACATTCTCTAGCTTACTCCTGAACAAAAATGATAAATAACCACATAGTGAATATAAATACTCAATAAGCAATAGATATACTACCATACTTGTGAGACTAGGTAAGCAAGGCTAGCTCACAAGGATGGTTTACAATTAGTTAAAAAAATGTACAAGGGAACAATGAAGTAAAGAGTTTAATCAAAGAATAGATTATCATTATATTCATGATCATTACTCAATAGATTATTACTGCACTCATGGTCATTAAGATGCAATAAATTGCAAGACAGAAATAATGGGCTACTAATTGATGTAAAGCAGAGGCTACATATCTCGGTAGCATGCTTTGTCACTCATTGTGCACAATACCGATAAATTTCCCCTATCTCATCAGATAAGGTAGTTCTGTCAATAGATCACTTATAAATCATATTGGTCACTTATATAATTATTAAGTCAATTGAACAATGAACAATTTCACTATTTAGGTTCGGTCAACATAGAACAATTCAAGGTTCAACTCAATAGTTCAATGAAATTCAATGCATATACGGTTTCGTCAATATGGTTCAAATATCATATTAAAGAATCAATTCAATGATCAATGACAAGTGGAGGTTTGATCAATCAAATATTCACATAGGATACCAATACAAGTACAATAGTGCATCCATTACTCACCTCAAGTAGCACTAGTCATAATATCACTTAGTCTTCTTCACTTACAGTCCATTTATACATCATCATTTCTCTTGAAGCTACACATTAATTAAGTGCATATTAGAACTCATTCTAAATGAAATTACACTAATTCTAACTTTAATTCAATCAAGTATCTTTAATTCTTAAACTTAGGGTTTCATTATACACTTTTCTATCTAATCACTAATTCTGGCAACCTTGACTATTCTATCCATATCTCAAGTTATACATATCCAAATGCTATGGTTCTTTTTATCAATTAAACTAGACACATATAAATATAACAACCAAAATTCAGATTAATCTGGGCACTGAATAATTATTGGTGATTTTCTAAATTCAATCCTACCGTCCTGTAATTCACATCCAGGTAGACTGCACTTCTATGGATATAACTCAATATGTACACATCCAATTACAAAAATGTTTTACAGGAACCTAGAAGACATATAAAGGAACATTTTAAATATTTAACACTTTTCCTAAATCAGACTTTAAGGTCATCAAATCCTCAAAACACATTAGCACTTCATGCAAGATTGTCCATCCAGACCGGTTTCACTTACAGACCATTATCTCTTTATACACTTCAAAGTTTACAAAACCCTTTTACATACATATAAATAAGATATGTATCTATAACTTTTATGTTTTATTCTTAAGCAAATTCTTTCATTAGGACCACGAAATTACAAGTTCATCTTTCTGCTTAGGTACAGATTCCGAATTTCTTGGTTTCACATAACAATTCTTACTTTAGTCACATAACTCTTAACACATAAACTTCAATAGAAAACCCTAATTCCATGGTCATATATAATCAGATATCTTTCATAAATCCTTAAATTCAATAACTATCTAACTCATATGCATTATTAAATCAAATTAGACATTAAGAGATAGAAATTACCTCATCCAAGCTTTCTTTTCCTTCCTTTATTACCTTTGAAGCTTTCTTCCTTTTTACCAAAAGTTCAACTTATTTTTATAATTCTTTCACTTCCAAATATCCTTTATCAACCTTATATCAACCTAATTAAAGATCCTTTTGGAGGAATCCCCACCATGACCATGTTTAAGGAAATAGTTTTATTGGAAAAGTATGAAGAAAAGATGAAGGTGATGGAGAGGAAATGACTACGATTTAGATGGAAAGTTGGATTTATTTTTTTTGCAATACTTCTAATTCATATACATATACTTATATATATATATATATATATATATATATATACACAATAAAAATCTGAATATAAATAGAATAATATTTGATGAAAAATTGGAGAAAACTCTAGAATAATTGGGAAATCTTCATAAATAGACATGTGTCTTATAATTTCTTAAAAATATTAATTAACAAGTAAAACAAATAGATTTTTGACTATAAGATGGCTATGTGGCCGAATTTTAGTAGAGAAGAAGTGACAATTATTTTAGTTTTTATGTACTTATGAAAGCCTAAAAAGAGATGATGATAAGGATGAAAACTTTTATCTCCTCAAAACGGGATAGTTTCACTCATAATCTCTTAACTTGTGTTTAATGCACTTTATGGTCCTTTAACTTTAATTTGTAACGATAGAATCCCTAAATTTTAATTTTCAAAACATAAAAGTCATTTTCAGAAAGTAAACTAACATTTGATTATATTTTGGTTCCTGGTTTTCAAAATTCTGTTCATTTAGGTCCAAATTTTATTTTATTTGCTAGTTGATGGATGAAATTTTTAGAGAGAATTCTTTACTCCCTGGAATAGTGTATAACAGAATAAAACACTTTTCAATTACATAAAGAAGGGAACACCCCTTGATACAGTGGGAATATTCTTGGATTTGTGGAAGAATTAAGCATAGGGACGAATTAATTAGAATTAATTCTATTTATAAAAATGCTCCCTTAGAAAATAATATTGCCCATGAAAATTGTGGTGTATCAAATATAATTGAATTTCTAGAAGGACAGTATCCTGTATTTGGTCAATTAGCCATTATAGATCAAGATACTCCTTTTGTGACTTCTAGAACTTCTAGTTGGAGTGATAATCTTAAAAGATATTATTTAATTTGGAAAAAAGATTGCACTTCAGAAAGATTGACTTTTTTTCTTGCTCTTTAGGAAAATTCTCCAGGTCTAGACAGTTGGGTATTATTTTTAGAAAGTCGAGAAAGAATTGAAAATACACCCAGTAATTCTAGTTAAAGATGGAAAAAGAAGAAAGAGAAGACAGTGTCAACCCTAATCCTTTAGGATTGAATTTATTTCAAAATATTCATAATGAAGTGAGTCTTCTCCTTGAGCAGTTGCATGCAAAAAGAAACATAGGCAATTCACCAGAACAAAGAAATACTCTAGCAAAAGAAGTAGAAAAATTGGTGAATGATAGGCTTGATGCAATTGAGCGAGAAAGAGCCTTGAAGAAACCTCTTTCTGAAAAAGAAATTTTATAATTAAGGAAAGACAAAATAGTTCCTTATATTACTGACCCTGATATTAGAGCTGCTAATCAAGATAGTAGCAAAGCAGCTGAAGACCTTAGAAAATCTCTAGGTTTGGTAGAAGAAACCCCTTTACATTTAGATGATAGAATATTTAATGAGCTTCTTGCTACAAAGATGGAAGAATACAAATCAAATTATCCCCATAGAACAAAATCAGAATTTTAGCCTAGGGATAATCCATTAAGGCCAGTTATCACCCCCGACAGCTTTTCTAAATCTAGACTGTGAAAAGCGTACTTCTGAAAGAATAGATGAGTGGATTACCATGATCAGGTGTACAACTAGAGCAGGCAGCTACTCAACTGAGGCCACCAATGAACTTTGCAAAGCCACCATGGTTGGCAATGCTAAAAATTTTTGGGATCAGCTAGTAGTTCAAACCTCTATTAGAGAAAATTAGGAAGGCAATTCTCGTAGATGAGATTCTAGGTATCATCGTAGATGCCATGACAAGAGAATTTTGTGGGTTATCAATATCAACTGAGTCATTAGAAAGAAAACAATCTTTAATGGCATTGATGAAATTACAAATATGTGACATGTGTTATTTTGACAATTATGCATGTGAATTCCAAAAGTATTATTATAATCTTAATCTTAATGCTCAAAATTATATGTCAACATTATTTTTTGCTAAGCTCCCAGAACCATGACCAGAGGTAGCAAAAAATGCATATCAACTCCTCCTAAATGAAGAAATAGTGGTTAATGGATTAGGAGGTAAGATACAGGCAGTTAGGTATGCCTTGAGAAAGGCATGTACTGAATTTCAAGTAAGACAAGACGTAAAACGTCTTTCTTATTTGAACAAAAGTTGTTGCTCTCAGATTGAATATGTTCCTGGTAGGTACGGGTGTACTACAAATGAAAAAGGAATAAGAAAAAGATCTGAGGCAGGATGTTCTTCTTGTGATACCAAAAAGCAAAAATTTAAAGGATATAGAAAAAGAAGAATATCGAAAAATGATAGAAACAACAAAAAGAGGTTTAATAAACCTTCTATGTTTATTAGAAGAAAAATCAATCTTAGGGATAAAGACAGGATAGAGGCCTTTAAGAAAAAATATGGAAAAGCCCCTAAGTGTCTGCAAGGGAAACCTCTTAGCAGTTGTTCTTTTTGTTGGATTTATGATTCAAAGGATCACAAAGCAAATGCATGTCCACAAAAGAACAAGAGAAAAGAAAATCTTAGAAGAATTTTCTTCGAAGATGAGAATCTTGTCTATGAACCAATAGAAGAAGATGAATATTCTGGCATAGATTCTAAAATAGATTCTTTTTATGAAGTAGTTTTTGAATATAAAATTGATATAGATGAATCTGATCTTTGGACAGGCCGGCTATTCATGATGAATGTGGAAGAAGGACCCATAGATGAAGAAATAATCCCTTTAGATACTTCTCTGGTACAGGAAGAATCTTTCCAGTATGATGATCTATCCAAAAGTTGTCTAGAATGGAAACTCTCAAAGGTAGATATCAATACTATTTACAACAAATCTAAATTCAGTTTTAGGTCAATAGTAGATGTCTCCCAATCAGAATTTTCGGCTCAGAATTCTAGTACAGAACTAGAAATGTTGGACATCTTTTTGATCAATTTATCGAAAATAAGAGAATTAGTAACTAAATCAAAGGGAACATATCAATATATTCATATTGGTCTTGTCCAGATAGGACTTATATCACTGTTCAATTTGCCAGCCAATAGTCCTATGATAGCAGTTGTGCTAGACAAAAGATGAAATTTGTTCCAAGACCAGTTAATATCAGGGGTCCAAACTAACTTGACACATGGTCTAGTTTGGTTCCAAACTTATCCTAACTATATGATATCAATAAAGGACAAGTGTTTGGGTAATTCTTTATCATTAAGGATTAAATCTATGAATATGAACAGAACGAATTCCTAGGCTAAATATTTAGCATATCACACTAGGATAATTTTTAGACTAATTAATACAACCAATCCTGGAGTGAGGAATATCTCTAAAATCACAGAGTTATTCGATGAAGGATCAGATAACTATAGGCAGTTTCATAGAAAATAAATTAATCCTCTAAAGTTATTCTAGCTTAAGAGTTGGATTCTCCAAGAACCAGCAGAGACATCACAATCAATAGGTTCCTCTCAAATCACACAAAAAGGTAGAAATATTATCTTAAACCTAAAAGAACCTATGAGAAATCTTAGGATTTCTGATTCTCCTAGAAGATCATATCATGTTCCTCGATTACCTAAAAGTAATTCCACTTCATCAGTAATTAGAGAGGAAGTTCCTAAGATACTAGTCCAGGAAGAAGATACATAATCATTTTTAGATGGTAGAACCATTGTAGGATAAGCTTACCTGTATACGAAGATAAAGAAATTAGGGAAAATGCAAGGATGACTAAAAATCTAACACTAGTCCTTGAGGTTGTAAAAGAAATACAAAAAATTGCTCAACAATAGTCAATTCCTTTTGAGGATGTTTGGACGATGGTGTGTCTTGACACCATGGCATCATCAAAGATATTCAGTATAGAAGAATCAAGTTTGAGTACATACATCTCTTTAAAATTTAAATTTTCTGGTTATTATTATTACTCTTTGGATGCGTTAGTTGACACAGGTGCAATAATCACCAGTGCTAGACCCAACGCACTCCCTGATGAATGGTGGAAACCATTGTCCCAACCTATGATACTATGTATGACAAGAGGAGAAGTGAACTTGGTAACACAATTTGCAAAATAAATACCTATTATCATAAGTGGACAAAAGTTTACTATTGATAAAGTCCTGGCATTCCCTGATCTTGACGCAGATATCATTTTAGGAAATGCTTTCCTAAAATGGCAAAAAGAAAACAGACCTTTTCTTAGGACGACAATTACATCTCAATTGGAGGTGTAAAAATCACATCTCTATCAAATCCTAAAAATAAATTAAAATTTGGTTTTTTTCCAGTTAAAATATCAGAGTTATGTGGATCTATGCTATGTGAACAACCATTCAGAGTGCGAGCCCAGCGTAGTGAAACTTGGCTAGATTGTTTATTTGATCAAGAATCAAAGGATACCTTTCGGTATGAAGAGTTGTGTTTTAAAGCACAAGGTGTGATAGAAAAACCTATTACACATCCCCAGTTGAAAGAAACCAAGTGGAAAAAGTTTCTTGTAAAATTAGCAGATAATTTTAGTGAAGATCCGCTAAAGTTATGGGTGCCAAATGGCATCACTGCTAAACTAGAACTGAAAGATCCCAACACTATCATCAGAACTAGAAATATAACATATACCAATGAGATGATAGAGGAATTTGACAAGCAGATTCCTGAATTGCTTGAAAAAGGCTTGATTAGGGATAGTAATAGTCCGCATTCTAGTCCAGCCTTTATGGTAATAAACCATACAGCGGGGAAAAGCACGAATGGTTATAGACTATTGTCAGGTAAATAAAGCAACAAAAGATGATAGTTATAAAATCCCTACAGCAGGTGATGTCATAGATAAGGTAAGTCTTAAACAACCTTCTATCTTTTCTAAATTTGATCTAAAAAGTGGTTATTGACAGGTAAAGATGGAAGAAGACTCTGTAGCCCTAACAGCTTTCAATGCACCTTAAGGGACATATGAATGGTTAGTAATGTCATTCAGCCTGAAAAATGCTCCAGGTGTATTTCAATGCAAAATGGACAATGCATTTAAAGAATTGAAAAAATTTTGTGTGGTCTATATAGACGATGTGTTAGTTTTTAGTAACAATAAAAATGAACACATGAGTCATCTTGAACAAGTGACTGATATCTTCAAACATGAAGGTAAAGAAAGATAGAATGGTTTAAGGAAAATATAAATTTTTTTGGAATGAAATTTGAAAAAGGAAAAATTAGGCTACAAAGCTACATTTCTGAAAAACTTATTAACTTTCCTAACGAACTAGAAGATAGGAAGCAAGTACAAAAATTTTGTGGACTTGCTAACTATACTAGAAAATTCATAAAAAACCTCTCCAAAGACCTAGGAAGAATATCAAAGAAAACATCTGATAAAGTTCCTTGGTTCTGGATAATGAGGACACTTAGGCTGTCATCCATGTAAAAGATAAAATGAAAAACTTGCTTTGTCTTAATTTACCATCAGATACAGATGAGTTAATCCTAGAGGCAGATGCTTTAGAAAAATCCTGGGGAGTAGTAGTAAAAATCAAAGGTAAAAAATCAGAAAAAATCTGTAAGTATTGGTCTGAAACCTTTAAAGGATCCGAAATTAATTATCCAATCCATGAAAAGGAAGTTTTAGCGGTTAAAAATGGTATAAAAGCATTTTACATCTTCATGGCTCCTAAGAGGTTCGTAATTAAAACATATTCAACCTATGTAAGAGGATTTATGAATCTGAATCTTAAGGAGGCTAGACAAACTAGACTTTTAAGATTGCAAGAATGGTTTAGCTATTATAGGTTTGATATTGAATATATTCCTTCTGATAAAAATGTTGTAGCTGATTCTCTTTCTCATGAATTGTCTAATTTTGTAGATAGAACCTGCTGCCAAAAATAAGCTATGTTGGATCTGTAAAAAAGGGTCACACTAAAAAATAATGCACAAAGAAAGTTAAAAAAGGGAAAAAAGATCCCAAAGCCGATAGTTCTGGTTCTTCAAGAACAAAAAAAAAAAAGTTGTAGCATCAAAAGATGTTATGTGCTGGATATATAAATCTCAAGGACATATCTCATCAGAGTGTTCTAAGAAGAAGCCAATGAGTTTAAAAGAATTGGTTAGCCCAAAAAAGGTTAATGAAAAGCCCAAGGATAAATCCTTGATTCAAAAGAACAAAGAGAAAAATCCTCTGGCGCAAAAAACGCGAGTCTCTGAAGATTTTTACGAAAAAACAGCCAAAAAACTAGGCCTTACTCCTGAACAAGTAAAAAGATTCAAAGAAGAACTTCATCAAAAAGGATGAAGGTGATAGGGCCGCTATGGGAAGGCCGTAATGCCCAACTCCTTCACAGGAGGGCAGTCATGATGGCTCAAAGAAGGCTAATGGAAGTGCCGGTGAACCTTCAATGGTCCCAAACCAAAAGGCCAGTGGAAGTGCCAAGAAATCTAGAGTTCTAAACCAAGAGGCTTCTGAAAGTGCCAGTGAAAATTTAAAAGTTCCAAATCAAACTCCTTTATAGGAGGAAAGTTGTAAAAACTCTGGTGATATGTCAGATCACAAACACAAGGCTAGTGGAAAGGCCAGTGAATCTTTGCAGATTCTAAACAAAACTTGTAAAGAGGATAAAACTGAAAAAAGCTTTAAGGATGAGAATCCTGATTGTGATGAATTAAATTGGGATATTATTTTTGGAACAACTGAATTCAAAAAATAGGAAATCCAACAATCCCCTAAGGAAGTCACAATGAAAGAATCTGAAAATGAATTTGATGACATTCATGAAGAATTCATGAAGAATTCATGAAGATCATGAGGGTAGATAACCTTAAGATTTCAAACATCTGCAAGGATGAAAATGCCTGGTACTTCATAAAGTATGACTATGATCTTTTAAAAGACGGATCTATGTTGTGTTTTGGATTGCATGGAGGATTAGCAAAAAGAAACTGCAAGCAACTACAACACTTTATAAATGAAGTTGTTTCATATATTTTATATTTAGAAAAACAACTTGAAATCCGCAAAAAAGATGAAGAAGATTTCCTTCAGTTAGTAATGGAAAGGGATAGACTTCTTGATAAAATGAGTTCATACATTCCGCCAGAAGTGGCCTATACCTGAAAAATTAAGAAAATGGACTCGATAGATCATTCTCTTAACGAATGTTCTATGTTACACCCGTACATCCATTGGCAAGGATATGGAGGTCTAAATCTAAGAATCCCCTCAGAAATGGAGAAAGATAGTCTCCGCTACACAGATGCAGGACTGACAAAAAATATCGAGATTAATAGAAACGATAAAGATCTGTGTAAATCACTTTTAAATATTGTGTAGGAATCCTTAGAGTTCTTGAGTTCAGACTCAAGAATAATTACTAGTTATATTATTAGCACAATTATGGATTATGATGAGGATGGAACTTGTAATATCTGCCATTTTGAAGTGTAATTATCAATTTTATTTTGTTTGGAGAATTTTAAAATTTTAATGAGAAGTTTGGAAATTTCAGAAACTTTGTCTTGAACTGCAGCAGGATTCAATGTTGGCCATTACTTGCTCTTAAAGACATATTTGGGTAAAGTGTAAAATATGAAAGTTG
>CANXYC010625626.1:0-12294 GCA_948193065.1 Aleurites moluccanus | reverse complement strand
GGAGTACATTCTAGAGCTCCGTAGCTAGTCTTTTGGGTATACTAGAATATGTTGATGTATAAGTATTATCCTTTGGATACTCTTGTTCCTCTTTGATGAGAGATGTCTTCTTTAGATCATAAGGAACAAGAGAAAGATATGGAATGATATAGTAAAGAAATGATTTATGCTTGAATGGATTATGATATGTTATGACATGATATAAATATGTGATATAATTGTATGTAAGATTCAGAATCTGTGAGTTCTACGGGTTTATGGTGGCCTTAAGCCTACCCTTGCCCTAGGACCGTCGCACCACTGGAGTTAGGGTGTGACATTTTCAAAGTCACGTAAAACATGGCAAATCAAAAATTCATTTTTCAAATGAAAAATTATTTCCAAAGCCCATGCAAACCATATTAAGACAAAAGTCTTTTTAGAAGCATATATAAATTTTGGCAAATTAAAAATTATTTTTCAAATCTAAAATCATTTTCAAAACCTATGCAAACCATGACAAATCAAAAATCATTTTCAAAACTCACGTAAACCGTGGCAAATCAAAAAATCATTTTTCAAATCAAAAATTATTTTCAAAGCCTATGCAGACCATGGCAAGTCAAAAGTTATTTTCAAAGCCTACATAAACCGTGGCAAATTTAAAATTATTTTTCAAATCCAAAATTATTTTTAAAGCCTACGTAAACCATGGCACCTCAAAATCCAATTTCAGATCTCTCATACTAAGGTTTTCTTATTTTGGCTTATCAGACTCATCCCAGGATAGTCTTAGGATATCTTTACTCCATCTGATTGTGATAGCTTATGTTCACTATCATCACGATTACTTTTCTAGAAAAGTAATCGTGATGAGGGGCAGCTATGAGACATAATTTCGCACCTAAGCATACTCGAACCCATGCCAGACTAATTGATGATTGACCGAAGATCAAAACAACCTTCAATACAGACAAACTAGACTATTCCAGACTTATCGGCATCAACCAAGGGTCAAACCTCTTCGAATAAGGCAAATCAGACTAAATAAGCATCAGAATAAGCTTGGTGGCAATCAGCTCTGGCTTTAGCTGCAGTGCTAAGCCTAGCTGGTGGCGCCACTAGTGGCATAAACAGCACTTGGCAGAATCGCCACCAAGACAAGCCAGTACTGCCAAGCTTTGTTCTCTCTGCTGCCAAGCTTTCCTTCTGCCACCAAGCTTCAGTATAAGTGCCACCAAACCCAAAATGTGAATCCCACATCGATTTTCAGTCTGGATTTCCCTAAGACGTTTTCTTATAAATACAAGGCTCATTTCACTTCACAAAAGAGACTGACTCTTATTGAGTTACAAAACAACTAAGTCGAATTTTTCTTAGTTGGCTCTCATTTCTCCCCCAATACTCAGCTTTCTTTATCATAAATAGTTCATTTCTCTTTGATTTCGAACTAATTTCTCTAACTTTGATTGAGTAGGAGGAATAAAAGACCTAGAGCAATATCTCTTTAAGTCAATCTAGAAGCATCACCATTGTGCTAATTGAATTCTGATTCGGGCGAACTTTAAGAAGGCATCCCCCGCAATCTGGAAAGAAACTCCGATTCGAGCGAACTCTAACAAGGCATCTCCCGTGACTTTTATCAAATCCAAAGTATAACTCTGATCCCAGTGAACTCTAAGAAGTCATCCTTCGCAAAGCAAAACCCGACCCCTTCTAAGAATGTGTCCCTATTAAACTAAGGTATCATGTTTATACCTCAAAATTAATTGATACAAATTAATTAAAAGAACCACAATCAATCCTTTCTTAAAATTAAACTAAATCCCCCTTGATAAAAAGGGAGAACTGCATGGGTTTTGATTATCATTCAATAGAATATGCATGCAAGCTGTTTCATAGCTTTAAATCCAGAAACACTAAAAACTCTCATTTTTCCTAATCTAATATGTTTTAATATTGTTTCGGGGAATGTGTGGTTAACCTAGAATTTCCATTGAGAGCTAGAGTTAACATCCCCTGTTATTGGCTTTTGATGTAATAAATTTCTTTTATATACTTTCTTTAGTTTAAAAGTTATATTATATGTTCTTTTATGTCATTCATGCATTGTATAATTGCCATCTTAATATTCATTCATCAAAGCTAATTTTTATAAATCAATTATTAACTGGAAAGCCAAAGTTTGAGTTACTTAAAACTGAACACCAAGTCCCCAAGTTTAGTCCCAGTTTGAAGGTCCAGTGATTTTATCCATGGGTTATGTTTTGGAGTCAAAATGGGTTTTCCTTTCTTTTCCCTAAAAATGAAGGTGGCAACTCTATGAATTTTCAAAATAAAAGGTTAAACATCAATTTTCAAATGCAAGGCAAAAACTACCTTTAGTCCGTGGGAAACCGCCCTGGATTGAGCATCTCGGTGCTCGAGCAAGGCCTCACAGACGGTCAAAGTCAATTGGATTGGTTCAACCAGAAGAGCTGATCGGAGGAGGCATAGCGCATATTAGAGCAATCAAAGTGTAGATCAGAGTACGTATATGAAGCGGTTTGGCTAATGTCGTAGGAGAAAGAACAAAACTTGTGGTGGTGTGTAAGGGAGCATTGGACCTCCAGTGAAGAAACGATGAACAGTTTTGGACTCGTTCGAGATAGAGGAAGATGTTTGTATGATCATATGACCTATTAGATACATAGAAATCGACAACCAAGAAACAATAGTAGTCTATAGGGGAGGAATTTGGAAATCAAATAGAAAAGCTTAGGCTATAAAAGAAATCAACCAGAAACAAATAAAACCAGAACTGATACTAGAATCCAAAAAAAAATATTAGAGTATAGGCTCTGATACCATGTTACTTGAGAGATAAATTTAATAGAATAAGAATTGCATAATTTTTATGCGTTGATACAAAGATCATAGAGACCATTATATATAGGTCTAACAATACATAATAGAAATTATACAAAATACGAATTAAGAGAGATCCTAGGCTAGCATCAAGCTATATATAAAGGAACTACCATATATAAACATACCTAATATATCTTATCTATATTAACATCCTCCCTCAAACTAAAGATGGTAAAGAAACATACATCTAAAGTTTGCTAACAAGATCATGAAAGTATTGAGGCTGATGTACTTTAGTAAACATGTCAGCAGTTTGATCTAAAGAAGAGACTGAAATAAACTTAATAGTATTTTCGAGGACATGATGTCATACACATACGTAGCTCTAGAGAATCCAAAACATGTTAGCAGCTCTCTTTATCTCTCTTTCTCTTCAAATAAGTCATATTCAAGTCAAGTCAATGTATTGTGTAGCTTGATTCTCAATGGGTTTAGATTATTCAAGTTGCAGGAAAATTCTAACACAAGTTGCAAGTCAAATTAAAACAGATAGATTCAATAAGGTCAAAACTTGACATCTTTATTTTTTGTCCAACTTATAATTGAAGACTATCATTGACATTGAATTCACCCCTAAATGCATTTTACAAAGTCGAGTCTCCACCCACAATCTTACACCTTGACTCACGAATATATTACTAAATTAAATGCAAGAAACTCGTAATTGCACATTTTTTTCAACTAGTTTTATCCGAAATTAATGGTAAAAGAAGGTTGTTCAATGGTCAATCTATCTTTCACATACATATCAGAACCTCAAAGCCACTTGAATTTTCCAAAATCTTGTTAGGATTATGTTTCTATTATGAAAAATACCACACACAACAAATAATATAATAAATAAGAAATCAAAGTTTAATGTGGTTCGACGTAAGTCTACTCGACAAAATAAATCTATGAATAAAAACAACAAATATAACCACTAATAATCACAAAAGAACTCTACCCATACACTTTGTGTTTCACCACACTAACTTAACTTCTCTAAGTGATGTATATATTCAAACCTTGAAATTTATGTGTCAGTTTGACTATACAAAAGTGTCAAAGTTAAAGAAGTGGGTCACTGGAGATGCAAAAGGGTCTATAAAAAAATTAAATTTAAAAAAATCCTATTAAATAATCGAAAGTTTAAATGTTAATTACTATTTTATCTTTCTCATAAAATAAATTTTTTTCTCTTTAACATTAATCACTAAAATCACGGTCTCCTATAAGAGTAATTTAATAACTTAATAATTCAAAAATAGGGTTAATTACTATTTAGTCTATGAGATTTATCGAAATTAATGAAGTGATTCTTGTATTTTGAGAAACTCACTATTTAGTCCTTGTATTTTGGTTCCATCATACGAATTAGTCTTTCCATCTATTTTTTATAAATTTCGTTAAAAAATTTTAAACAATAAAAAAAAAAATAACTTTTAATACCTAAAATAGCTTTCTTTTATTTTATTTTAGATTAGGAGCATTATACTAAAATAAAACTCATAATTTATGTTTCTCACTCTCTCTACATATAAACTCATAAATATAAAAGAATTTCCATAAAAAATTGGATTTAAAAAATTTCTATTAAATAATCGAAAGTTTAAATGTTAATTATTATTTAGTCTTTGAAGTTTATCAAAATTAACAAAGTAATTCCTGTAAGTGAAAGACATTTTGATCATTTTATAGGTATTTAACAGTAAAAATAGATGAAATGGCCGCTTCATATGATTGAACCAAAAGATAGGGATTAAATAGTAAATTTCTCAAAATATAGGAATCATTTCATTAATTTTGATAAATCTCGAAGATTAAATAATTATTAATCAAAAAAAATATTGCGCACCTAATTTTCTTCAAGGCTAACATTCAAGGTTTACCACTAGACTAGTTTAGGTAGCTGAAAAGTTGTAAGTGTAGGCAAAAGTTTTGGGGGGAAAATTGTTGGATGTGTGGATATATTAAGAAATAATGTATCATGTACATATAAATACATAGAATTCATATGAATTTATTAAAGATAGATCTTGCATTTATATGAGTGAGTATGTGATGGCTATTTCCTGCTTGTTGTATTGTTTTTTTCGTATCCATATTGGGTTGATATTTGTAATTTGCCTTATATAATATCTCCTTTAAAAAAAAGAGTTTTAGTTAGGTGGCTGAAAAATTATTATTGATATTGTTATTATTTTATGCATTTGCTGTGGATTTTTTATAATTATTATGTAAGATGTTAATTAAATTTATGCTATTATTTTATTGAGATCATTCATATATATATATATATATATATATATATATTTAAAATATAAAATATACGTGTATGCGCGGAAGTGTAAACTAGTCAAGCTGAATTTAGGATATAAGACTATAACAATATAGAAATTACAACTGAGCGCTGTGTTTGATTTAATTTATTAAAAAAATTATTTTATTCGTAAATAAATTTTAAATAAAATTTATTTATAAATGAATTCTCATATTTGATATATTAAATAATAAATATAAAATTCATTTCAAATAAATGAATATTGTATTTGATATAATTCTAGAATTTATTTTAATATTTCACTTGGTAAAAAATATTTTAGTTATTTACTTATTTTCTTTATGATGGATAATATATGTAAAATATTAAAATTAATAGGGATATTTTAATTTTTTAAAAATTATTGGTGTAAAATTGTCGAATTCATTTGGAAATACTAACTATTTTGATGATAGAATTTAATTTAATTATTTTTAATTCTATATATTCAATTATTTCTAATTTCACATATTTAATTATTTAAAATTCTAAATAAATTTCAATTTAAAATAAATATAAAAATATAAATTTATAAATAAATTTCATAAAATTTTATGAAATTTATTTATATCAAATAAGGGATTATGGTAGTTTGATACAAACAAACAAAATGGAAAAACAATTGAAAATAGTGAGAATTTTCATATGGAAGGCATTGACGAATGATGAAGAGTCGGATATTACCGCAATTTCTGAATTGCAAGCTTAGAAATAAATTGAAGAAACTGAAACTTGTAGGTTTATGAAGTTTTTTCTTTTATATTCTTTTAAAAAGTGACCTTAGATTTAAGGATTGATTAATTGATCAATGTAGAATTAAATAAATTTATGTTGGAAGAAAAAAAAAATAAAAAGGTTAAGAAATCGAATATCATTTAAAATCATTAGTCAAAATTTCTATTTTTCTCTCAAATAACTTATTAATAAATAAATTTATATAATTTTATTTTCATTAATTACTTGTTAACTAGCATTTTAAGAGTGCCCGTTAACAAAACCTCATAAAAAAAATCTACAAAATTTTATATTTAGCAAGTTACAATATTTTAATTTTATTGAAATTGTAATGACCTAAAAAAATTAAATTAATTATAATTTATCAAGTAAATATAGTTAAATGGAAAAAGAATAATTAAAGGAAATTAAAGATGACATTTTTTGAATTTTAACCCGGTTAGCTAGAGATAGAGACTGTGAAATTATATTAATACTGGAATGAGTATAATATTAATTTAAGTAATGAGAATTAAAATAAATTAAAAGCTAGATTACTTATTTTGAGGTAGAATTCAAATGTATAAGAATAGTTGAAAAGGTAGAATAAATTAATTTGTGCTAGATTTTTTGGTGGGACACTAATTTGACTTTGTAATACAAGATGAAATGTATAAAAATAAATAAATAAAAATGTATAAAATTGAGCATGATGAGCCGGCCATTTGAGAGTAAAATGGCCAAGTATATTGAGTAAAATGACCAAGTATATTGAGCAAAAATTGATACTTATCATCTTCAAAATTATTGCTCCAAGTGGAGTGTTTTCTAGCCAAATATATATATATATATATATAGAAAATAATATAATTGTTACATCACTAGAATGATATGATAAAGAGAAATGAATTTAATTCATAATAAAGGATTTATTTAATTAGTGATTGGATGCAAATTAATTAACTTAGTTTATAAATTGGAAAGAAAATGAATTTTCTATCTTCATTTTTTAGCATGACTCGTAACTTTCTTTCCTCCCATACTTTTCTATCTCTTCTTCAATTAACTACTAGATTCCTATGAATTAAACTACAATTAAGATACCAAATTAAAACTCCATCTCTCTAGTTTTCCATCTAGTAATTGGAGTGGATTAACAAAGCTTGGTTTGAGAGGACTAATTCCATTTATTCAAAGTGTTCATTAAGGTAAAAATCTAACTTTCTGTTTTTAATTTATTTAATTAATTCTAATATTAGATTAGGTAGTCTATTAGGCTAATTAAATATTAATATTGATTGTTGGCGAGTTTTAAATTATGAATTATGATATAGAAATTCTGAAATTTGGGGGATTGTAGAGAAATGTTTAGTAAGCTAAATTGAGTTAGGAAATCAGAAATTTGTAGCACAAATTCAGAAACTTTAGAGAAAGATTTTGGAAAAATTTAAAACATAAAAGTTATAACTTTATATCTTAGTTAAGTGTTCCTAAAAAATCTCTGAAAAATATTAAGTAACTTAAGAGATATATGGTCTTGAGTGCTACTGACTCAGAACCGGATTCAAAACTAAAATCAGAATTATGCAATCCTGAATCCTCTAAATTTGAAACCCTTAATCTCTGAACTAGAACAACCTCAAAACATAAAATTTGTTCCTTTGCATATTATATAAAATCTTGCAAAAACAGAATGGGATTTGGATATGTATAGAATGAGATGTAATAGAAACAGTAGAGCCTGCCAGATTGATTTTTTAGAGTAGTTGGCAGAATTATAGGGTGAGGTTTGAAAATTCACTACAAATTCTATAGAACTCAGAATGTCCTAATTTTTGGATATGTTAGATTATATATGTTTAGTTTCATTAAAAAGAAGAATCATAGTAATTGGGTTAGTAAAACTCAAAATATGTTAAAAGAAGTCATAACTGCCAGAAATGAAAAATATAAAGAAAAACATAAAAGAATAAGGGAATTTTAAGGCAATGTATTTGTCAAGTTTATTTCATGCAAGTTAATTATAAATAGAAATCTAAATTAAACCTTTATGTGTTATAGCTTCCAAGAGGAAAGGGAAAAACAAAGATGAGGGGGAGCCACATGATCACCCCTATTGTCTATGTTGAGTAGAGAATGAAGTCTATTTTGGTTCTTTTTTGTTTTCAAGGTGAGTACATATAAATACCTTTTTTTAATAGAACCTACATTGTTCATCCATGTTTGAAGTTCATTGATTATGCCATGATCCTACCTTATAAGTCTCATATACATTGTTATTGCTAACTATTGTTTCCTAATTAATCCATTGAACCTTACTAAGCCATTATCTTGGCATATGTGAAATATGACTTTCTTGATTATATTTTTGAATATTGACCAACCATTGTTGTATGATAAATGGCTTTTATCACATTGTAACCATATTAGCCATTGGAATCAATTAAACCCCTTGATTTGAATATAAAACTTGCTATATTTATTTGTCTATTATTAATTCTTTGAAAGTTCATTGTGAAACGAAATCTTAATATTTGATTCTCCAATGCCATGTTCATTGCCTATGATCTTCATTTATGAGAACCTAATATTGATTATTGATTTTGATGCACCCTATATGCAATCAATGACAGACTACTCGCCAGAGGGAGTAGTAAATCTTACATCGGGCATTTTGCATAATGTTTCATGTGATCATTAGCTGGTGAGAGGTGGTCCCAACTATGCGGTCTGATCAACCGTATGACTTTCATGAGACATGCTATCAGGATATGTAACCTCTGTCTACTTATTTGGATTTTGCTATCTGTCATTGATATATGAGCATTTGGCTTAACATATTGATATATGAGCTATTGGCTCATTATGATATTATTGGAGCATTTGGCTCAACTTATATGATTGGTACAAGTTCTATATGATTAATTTCCTTTATGCTCTATTGTTTCATTGAGTACCCTTACTGAATTCCAATGGCTATATCCTTATTTATTTATGAGACATATTCATTGATATTCATATTATTCATATATTGATGGCCATTTGTTCTTCCATACTTTTAACCTCACTATGGAGGTGTCTATATGTTATTCACTGAGTATAATCTCACATTTTAGTGGTTTATAATTTTTCAGGTTTCAGTAGATAGCTGCGGTTCCAGCCACATTCTTCTTCGGTGATAGGAACTCCTATAGTTTATGTATATTCTTTTCTATGGTTTTTGTTTAATTAGTGATCCATAGTTAAAAATGTTAGTATCAGTATATGTTATATATAAATTATAAATAGTTCTAACACAATGTAAAATACATTATGGTATACTTAGTGGATGATATATGATTATGATTTGAAATGTAGTGAAGCGTTGTGAAAATTATTTGAATTGTGGTGGATTCGGGGTATAAGGATGGATGAATAGAAGTGTTATTTTTTCTGTACGTGGTATAATTGATATAATAGAAGAGAGGGACATAAGTCCCGGGTTTAAGTATGAATATTCGGGGAAGTTATGGCGAAATTTCTATAAAATGTATGCATTGGATTCTACGGGTTTAGGGGGCCTTACGCTTACCTATATCCTAGGACCGTCGCATTCCCTGACTAGAGGGATGTGACAGAGCTGGTATCAGAGCAAAGAAATAACTTATATAATAGAAAACTTAATTAAGAACATATAAGATATTAAGTATAGGAAAACCATGGAGCAATAGGAATTACTAAATCGTCATTTGTCAGTTATCTATTATATGTGTTTATCTGCATATCGCTAATTAATAATTGCTCATTTGTCTTTGTTATAGTAAAATGTCGCCTAGGGGGCGGCACCCTAAAGGATGAAGACAAGGTGCTTTTCTACTAGAGCCAGTGAGGCAGGGTCCTCCTCATCCCGAAAGGAGATTAAAGGTTGTGGTTGAGTCTCAGATAGCTCCAGAACAATTTGAGGATATGGAATCGCCACCAATGAGATGAAGAATGGATATAGAAGAAGAGGTAATAGAAGAAAATATTGAGGCTATAAATGAAGAGCTAATAAGAGAAAATGAGCAGTTAAGAAGAGAGATAGTTGAATTGAGAAGAATGAGGCAAGAGCCTATGCCAACACCAATGCCACCACCACCTATTGTATCTCCACCAGTTGTTGCTCCACCTCCAGAGCCAATTGCACACTAAGAGGTCATAAGGGGTCCCGATGAAGGGGGCATCTCGATGTATAATTTTCTGAAGCTGGGATTGCCTGAGTTTAAAGGTGAGCAGGGAGATGAGCTTACTGGATTCTTATCACAGGTTGAGAAGATAGTTCAGAGATTAGCCTGTTCAGAGGCCCGAGCTATTGAGCTGGTGGGGTTATTATTGATAGACAGAGCTTGGGATTGGTTTGAGAGACACGCAGAGATCAGATTGTATGGTGATGATCCGCCTACTTAGACAAAATTCAAGCAGTCTATGATTGATGAGTTCCTCACCGAGGGAGAAAAAGACAGGAGGATGATACAGTTTGAGAGGTCAGAGCAGGGCAATATGACTGTACCAGAGTATGCAAAGGAATTTCTGAGGCTAGTGAAGTTTGCTCAGAAGATTGTGCCTAATGAAGCCGCTGAGATTAATAGGTTTAGATGGGACTGCATGCCTCTTTGCATAATTCCCTCCTAGCAGTAGATTTTATATCCTTGACCAAGATCATTGATAAGGCTACTAAGATAGAATTGAAATACAAAGAAGAAAGAGCAGTAAGAGAACAAATAAGAAGGGGTAGTAGTAGAGGTCAGGGTGGACAGAAGAGAGCAGAAGGAGGACAGAACTCCCACAGTAGGCCTGCAGAGAGTGGCTATAGGCCTGCATAGAGCTAGTCAATGGCTAGTACTACAGGGGAGGACAGACGAGATCTATAGCTGCATCTTCAGCCCCGAGAGTGTCTGCCGGTGTATCTAGAGCAGAGCAGACCAATCAGACTTATCTTACTTGCCAGTATTGTGGAAAAAGACATGGTGATATGTGTAGATGGTTGAGTGGGGTTTGTATTAAATATGAGCAGAAAGGTCATTTCATCAAGGATTGTCCCCAGATGAGAGGTCAGTAGACTACCTCCTCAGTGTAATATCCGCTATTTTGAGGTGTAATTGGTTAATTTTATTTGTCTGGAGAATTTTAAATTTTAAATGAGAAGTTTGAAAATTTCAGAAACTTTGTTTAGAACTACAGCAGAATTCAGTGTTGGCCATTGCTTGCTCTTAAAGACATAATTGGGTAAAGTATAAAATATGAAAGTTGTTAATTTATGTTTTGGCTATAATTCTGTAAAATGATTTGATAAGATTCTGAGTATGTGTTAAGTTGTGTCTATTTGAGCAAAGCTGGTCTGGATGAGAATTCCTGCAGGAATGCAGTATGTGTTTGGAATTTCTGGGAATGACTGAGGCAGAATTTGTTGAAGTTGTAAACATAAAAAATGTTTTTGTGTGTGTTGAGATGATGTCTGTAAAATTTCATAATTTTTGGATAAGTATATCTCAGTGGAGAGTGTTTTGTATCAGGGCTGTTCGGTTGGGTTTGATGCAGGAGTCTAAGTGACTTTTGGAGAGTCACCACTGTCTGAGTGTTGATTAGTTTGATATGAAATTTGATTATGTTGTGCTTCTGTCTGTTGATATTAAGTGGTGAGAGGAATTGATGAGTTTGGATTAGTGTGGATCTTTTTCGAGCTGGCTTTATGTGGGATGTTCAGACAAGAGTTTAGCTTAGAAGTAATTGGTTATGGAGAGCCAGCATTAAGCGAGAAGGCTTTTCGTGGACTGGTAATGCGAGGCGGCATTTTGGCGAAGAGCTTTGGCCAGAGCTTTTGCCAAAGAGCTTTGGCGAGAAGCTTTTGGCGGAGAGCTTTTGGCGAAGAGAAGTTAGCGAGGAAGCATTATGCAAAGAGAGGTGGCTAATGCGAGGATGAGTCGCGAGGAGAGTCTGGCGAGGCAGCATACGCGAGGTAGCATATGCGAGCTAGTTGTGCGAGGCAGCAATGCCGGATCAAGATTGGCGAGTTAACAAGTGCGAGCTGATAATGCGAAGTGGTTGGCGAGCAGTCTGGCGAAGGAGCCTTGCCGAAGCGGTCTGGTGAAGGAGCCTTGCCGAAGCGGTCTGGCGAAAGAGCCTTGCCGAAGCGGTCTAGTGAAGGAGCCTTGCCGAAGCGGTCTGGCGAAGGAGCCTTGTCGAAGCAGTCTGGCGAAGGAGATTTGCCGAAGCAGTCAGGCGAGGGAGCTTTGCCGAGGCAGTATGGCGAGCTGGGCAGCGTGTTTCTGGGCAGAGGTCTATTTAATCCCCAGCACCCAGTAGCGATTTTTTTCACGCTTTATCCCCTCTTCCTTCCTTTCGTAAAATTCAGTTTTCTTCTCAGTTTTCTT
>CANXYC010625466.1:0-19892 GCA_948193065.1 Aleurites moluccanus | reverse complement strand
TTTTGGTAAAATTCTTTCTGACCTTATTTCTCTTTATATATGTATACATTATTGTTTTATTGCTATTTAAGTTATAAATATGCTTTATTGACTATAATGGAGGCATATTTATATGATATTAATTCAGGGCTATTTTTCGATGGTATAGTGGGTAAATCCATCGGCTGTGTGCACACTGAGTTAAGGTACCCTTGCTAGAGAGGGACGATGTATTCTCTAGTCGTAAGGAATCTATCCTTATGTATGTCATGTATTTAAGGTACCCTTGCTAGGGAGGGACGTTGTATTCTCTAGTATTATGCACTTTATGATAGTGTTGTGTTTAAAGTTTAAGTAACCCAAATCCTGTAATATTATATCAGATAACAATTCTATTATCCATATGCTATATATATATATATATATATATATATATACATACATAAATACTATCATGGTATTAACTTTATTCATAATGCATTTGCTACACTCTTATGCTTATGAACTCACTGAGTATTTTTATACTCATCCCTTTAGTGTTTGTTGTTTTTAGGTCTTCGGTGAGGCCCGTATTCCATTGGCAACGTTTTCTTCTGTCGTGGAGATCTTTTGCATGTAAAACCCAAATCTTAAAGTAATATAATAGAAAGTATTTAGAATAGTTCCATGGTACTGTAAATAGTCTGTGACATGTAGATAATCTTAAGTTTGCATATATATATATATTGTTGATTATAATTAATGTTGAGTTATTATATATGATTGAAATGTATGTTATATAAATATATTAATTTTGGAGATAGATGATGATTTTGAAATTGGTTGGAGATCCAGAGGGATCATGATGTTTGAGATGAGAATGAATATTATAAAAGTGCTATTTGTGTGTTTTGATTTCTTAGGCATAGTCCAATTTTAGAGGAGATGCTGTCGAATTTTCTTCAGCATTTTATTGATGCATGCCATATAGATAGTTTATTGGGTTCTATGTGGTATTGGTCACCTATGCATCACCTGTATCCTAGGACCGTCACAACTTCCGAGATAGGTCGTGACAAATCTATCAAAAACCTAAAATTTTTGCTCCAAGCTCTCTAACTTCTCCCATGGCCGAAACAAAGTGAGGAAGAAGAAGGAAATTTTCAGTTTTCTTTGGAGAGCACGGTTTTGGAGAGAAGACTTGACAATGTGCAGAAAATTATAATTTAAAAATTGAGTTAGTGAAAATTTGAAGTGATCAAGTGCTCCCATTCTCATAATAACCACTTTGAACCCTAACATGCATCCCTTAGATTTGAATGTACCAAAACTCTATTCCATGGGATTTGATGCACCAATTTACTACTAAATCCCTCCTCCATCTCTTCCTATTACAACTAAGTCCTACAAATTCCCAACTAACTCCCTCCCAGCTATTTTCTCATTCAATCAAACCCTATTATTTTTTTCTAACCTAATTAAACTATTTTATTTTATTTACCCTCAATTTATTTTCCCAAATAATTAATTCACAATAAATTACACATGTAACACATATTTTAAATCATATAACACAATATTAATCAATCACTCATGTAAGCATATTTAATTCAATCCTATAACACATGTAGCTATCAATTACATGTAATTGCATCATTTAAATTCTATAGCATGTAATACAATCAATAGCATAGAAACACATCAAGTAAAAAAAAATCATATTTCACACATAGCAACCAACTCATGAAAATACCCCTAACTACCCCTAGGTTTTAGGTACTAGGGTTAGGGTTTCCAACTAGGGTTTCACCTAGGATATTACAAACATTGGTACAGTATCCCTACCAGCTAGGTTCCCAAAATGCATGATGGACCAATGAATTTACTCTCATTGGGAAGAGCATTCTATCCATTGGGTCATATAGTTTCATCTCACAAGAATATATTGGTCACAAGACCATCAATATATATCATAATTTCAATCAATTTAATAAGTAAGAAGCAAGTAGTAATCATGTGAACTTGATCCAATAAATTTGACCAAGTCACTTACATTATATACATATATTTAGAAATCACATGTAAGGGCTGGAAATTTTCAGTGTAAGGGTATCTTAGAATTATCATTTCATGGTCCAGTAATATAATATCAAGCATATGAATTATGTAGATAAACATTAAGAATATTTGGTCATATTATTTCAAGAAGGTAACAAACAAATGCAGTGTTCATACTTACCTCAACACAATTTCTCCTTAAATTTCCTTTAACAGATTACTCAATTCCACTTCTCAATTCCTTGATTTCCTTCTCCTAAAAGATTTCTCTAAATATACAAAATTAGGGTTTTTCTAACTCAATAATATTCAACATGATTTCTGAATATTTAACCATCTTAGAGTTTCTATTCTTAATTCCCATCATCAATTTAATTCATTTCTTAAAGAAAAATATGCATTTAATTCGAATTTACTGTTCATATTACTATTCATGACAGTCCACTAATTCTGATTCCTTCAACATTAATTATAATGTACAACCTTAAAATGCTTGTAATAAATTCCTTACACCCATAATTAAATATTTTGACCAACATAATTTATTAATCTAACAAGAATTGACATTTGAAGAAAATTTACCTTATTTCTCCAAAAACTGATTTCTTGAAATATTCTGCTTGAATATGAAGATTACTGCCTTATAATATGCTAATCTAGAGATCTAATGCATTAATTTTGAATATTAATGCCTTAGACAAGAAATGAAATTATTCTGAGAAAGACTGAAACAGAACGAAGAAAGAAGGAAGAAAATCGCACAGAAAAATCGCTACTAGGCACTGGGTTAAATAGACCACTGCCCAAAATCCCGCTTGCTAGCTCGCCTCACCAACCAGACTCAGCAATGCTACCTCACATAAGCCAGCTTGCCATTCCCAGCTCGCACTTTTCAGCTCACCAAATTGATCCGGAAATGCCACTTCACAAAAGCCACTTTGCGAATCCCACTTTGCATAGCCAGCTCGCAAATGCCACCTCGTATATGCTGCCTCGCCAAACTCTCCTTGCGAACTCTTCCTTGCATATGCCGCCTCGCATATGCCACCTTGGCAATGCCTCTTCGCCAACTTGTGTCGCCTATCTCCCTCTTCGCCAAATTCTGCTCGCGAACTGCCACTTCGCACATTCCCTCTTAGCATAATACCTCTTCGCATAATGTCTCTTCGCATAATGCCACCTCACCTTTCCTCTTCGCCTAACTCCGCTTCGCATAATGCCACCTCGCCTTTCCTTTTCGCCTAACTCCACTTCGCATATGCCACCTCATATATGCCTCTTTGTCAATTGCCACTTTGGCAATCTTACCTCGCCACTTCGCCACTTCACTAGCTCGCATTGCCAGCTCGCAAAATGCCAACTCGCAAAATGCCAGCTCGCCATAACCAGATCCTACTGAGCTAAAACTCTTCCTCGGCAACTTATACTTAATCAGCTCGCAAATGAGCTATAAACATCCAAACTTCCTGATTCTTTTTGCCACTCAAAATAGATATATAGAGGCTTAACATATCCAATATTCAATTCACAAAGGCAATTACACAGACCATGGTGACTCTCTAAATGTCACCAGACTTACTGCCCACAATCCATCCGAACAGGCCTGAGAAAATCCACTCTCCACTACTATATACTTATCCAAAATTTCTAAAATTTTACAGTCAACAACACAACACACAAAAGAAAATTTCTCATGTTTATACCTTTGGCTCAAACTGTCTTAGTCATTCCTAGAAAATTCAAACATACACAGATTTTTACCAAGCCATTTAGTAGAATTAGGGATGAAACATAAATCCACAACTTCTATATTTTGCACTTTACCAAATTATTTTTTTAAGATCATATAATTATTCTCGCAAAATCCTGCAACCTAAAAATTTACTACATCTACTCACAACATTTATACCTTAAATTAATTAATTCTTCAAGTATAAAATAAATAAAATATAACAAAATGGCAGATATTATATTCTTCCCCCCTTAAATAAATTCGTCCTTGAATTTATAATAATCTGCCTCAAGCCTGAAATAAATGGGAATATTTATCTTGCATGCTTCTCTCACTTTCCCATGTACACTCTTCCATAGCTTGGTTTCTCCAAAAAATCTTAACCATTGGTATCTCCTTATTCCTTAGCTTATTAACCATTCAATCCATAATGGAAATTGGAGTTTCTTCATATGTCAAATCCAGTTGGAGGTCCACTTCCGACACTTGTAGCACATGAGAAAGATCGGCAACATACTTCTGAAGCATCGATATATGAAATATCGAATGCACCTTATCCATGCTATGAGGTAATGCCAACTTGTATGAAACCTCCCCAACCTTACTCAAAATCTCAAAAGGTCTGATAAATCTTGGAGACAGCTTGCCTCTCTTGACAAACTATAAAACTCCTTTCATTGGAGAAATCTTTAGAAATACAAGATCTCCAATGGAATACTGAAGATCCTTCCTCTTCGGGTCGGCATAACTCTTTTATCGACTGAAAGCTGTCTTCAATCTTTCTCGGATCAGTGGAACCTTTTCTGAAGTATATCTTATCAATTTCGGTCTTTCAATATGCTTTTCTCCAATTTCATCCCAACACAATGGAGATCTACATCTCCTGCCATACAAAGCTTCATAAGGAGACATCTGAATAGTGGAATGATAGCTGTTGTTGTAGGCAAATTCTATCAAAGGCAAGTGAGCATCCAAATTTCCTCCAATGTCTAGAATACACATCCTCAGCATATCTTCTAGAGTTTGGATGGTCCTCTTTAATTGCCCATCTGTTTGTAGATGGAAAGCTGTGCTAAAATCAAGCTGAGTACCTAGATATTCTTGCAATTTCTGCCAAAACCTCGAGGTAAACTGAGTACCTCTATTTGAGATAATTGAAACTGGAACTCCATGAAGTTTGACAATCTCATCCACATAAATCTAGGCATACTGAAAAGCTCCATAAGTTGTCTTGACTAGAAAGAAATGAGCTAACTTGGTTAGTCTATCCACAATGACCCATATCGAGTCATAGCCCCTTGAAGTTCTTCGCAATCCAACCACAAAATCCCTAGTCACCCTCTCCCATTTCCATTCGGCAAAGGCAACTCTTGGAGTAACCCCGATAGTTTCTGATACTCGAACTTGACTTGTTGACAGGTCAGACATTTGGATACATATTCCGCAATATCTCTTTTCATTCTACTCCACCAATATGAATTCTTGATATCATGATACATCTTTGTTGCACCTGGATGCACATTATACTTGGCATGATGTGCCTCTTTAAGAATAATATCTCTCAACCCATCCACTACTGGAACACATAGCCTGCTACCATGCCTTAACATTCCATCATCCACATTAAATCCTTAAGCTTTTTCTGATCCCACTTCTCACCATACAGGTAGTGTCTCCAGATTTTCAATGAAAACACTACTGCAGCCATCTCAAGATCATGGGTTGGATAATTCATCTCATGCCTCCTCAATTGCCTAGAACCATAGGCTATCACTCTTCCATGCTGCATAAGCACACAACCAAGCCCCACTCTCGACGCATCGCAATACACCGCATATCCTCCTTCACCCGACGACAACGCTAAAACAGGTGCCGTGGTGAGGCAAGTCTTTAACTTCTGGAAGCTCTCTTCACATGCATCCGACCAAAGAAATTTAATTTGCCTCTGGGTAAGTTTGCTCAAAGGAGCTAAAATTTTGGAGAAGTCTTAGACAAATCTCCTGTAGTAGCCTGCCAAACCTAAAAAACTTCTAACTTCTGAAACATTCGTAGGTTTAGGCCAGCTAAGAATTGCATCAACCTTTCTAGGATCAACTTTAATCCCTTATTTGCTCACTACATGTCCTAAAAAGCCTATACTCTCAAGCCAGAATTCACACTTCGAAAATTTGGCAAATAGCTGATACTCTTTCAAAGTCTGCAACACAACTCTAAGGTGTTCCTCAATCTCTTCTTTACTCTTAGAATATACAAGAATGTTATCTATAAACACAATGACAAACTTGTCCAAGAATGGCCTGAACACCCTATTTATCAAATCCATAAATGCAGCTGGTGCATTAGTCAATCCAAATGGCAACACTAAGAACTCATAGTGTCTATATCTGGTCCAGAATGCTGTCTTTGATACATCTTCATTCTGAATTCTCAACTGATGGTACCCCGACCTCAAGTTTATCTTAGAGAAATGACTTGCACCTTGCAACTGATCAAATAGATTATCAATTCTTGGCAAATGATATTTATTCTTGATAGTTACTTTGTTGAGCTGCCTGTAATCTATACACAATCTCATAGAACCATCCTTCTTCTTCATAAAGAGTACAAGTGCTCCCATGGTGAACTATTGGGTCTAATGAATCCCTTGTCAAGCAGATCTTGCAATTGAGTCTTCAATTCTTTCAGCTCAACTGGTGCCATACGATAGGGAGAAATAGAAATCGAACTCGTGCCAGGTAGCAACTCTATACAGAACTCTATTTCTCTATCCGGTGGCAAACCAGGTAACTCTTCAGGAAATACATCTAGAAACTCATTGACTATTGGAATCTGCTCCAAGCCTTTCACTTCCTTACAAGTATCCTGGACATAAGCCAAATACCCTTGGCAACCCTTTGTCAACAATCTTCTTGCCCTAATGGCAGATATTACATTATATGGTACTTCACTTCGCTCCCATTGAAACTCAAATTTCTCACCTGAAGGTGGCTTAAATACAAGCTTCTTCCCATTACAATCTATAACGGCATAGTGCTTGGATAACCAATCCATGCCCAATATCACATCAAACTCCAACACTGGCAATTCAATCAAATCCACATTCAAGCTCTTGCCACCTATACTAACCACACAGGATGGATAGGAGTTCTGAACTTTAATTTCTTCCTCTAAAGGAATAGAAACAACCAACACACTATCAAGCAATTTACAAGGCATATGCAACTTCTTAACAAAACATGATGATACAAATGAATGCGTAGCTCCCGAATCAAACAATACTCTAGCATTCAAGGCTTGAATCGAAAAAATACCTGTAACCACTGTATTGGATGCTTAGGCTTCATGCTGTGCCAAGGCAAAAACTCTCCCTCTGCCTCTACCCATAGGAGTCGATCCAGAAGCCTGAGCCTCATGTTGACTTGATCCTCTACCAGCCTCAATAGTTTTGCCCAAAATACCTCTGTCTCCTCATGGCTGCTGACTAATGCCTCTCTCTCTACTCATCTGAACCGTAGCCTAAGAAGTCTGAGGTCTACCTCCAAAGGGTAGCTGTGGACAATTCTTGAGAAAGTGACCTTGCTTTCCACATCTAAAACAAACTCCTGATGCATAATGATAAGGTCCACTATGGAATTTGCCGCATGAAGGACACAAAGGTTTAGGAGCTCTGGGTGATGCAAAACTAACTGATCCCTAACTCATCTGAGAAGTAGGTCCAGAGTAGTCCGACTCTGTTGTAATCTCCCTGAAGGTCCTCTATACCCATTCCTCGGAGATGACTGATGAGCCACTACCATCGTCTTCATCCCACTATCTGGCTTGGAAGAACTATCAACCTTGAACTTCTTCATTTCAACCCTCTCAGATCTAGTTTCCATTTCCCTATTCTCAATTATCCAAGCTTTGCCCATCAGCTTAGAATAAGAATCAAATTCAAGTGCAGCTAGGAGCTTAAACAGTGGAGCCACTAGTCCTCTGTGGAACTACTGAATTCGTGCTGCTTCTGTAGGCACCAATACAAGAGCAAACTTACTCAATTGACTGAACTTCCTGGCATACTCAGAAACACTCATGCTAGGGGTCTGAACCAATCTCTCAAATTCCAGGGACTTAGCTTCCCTCACACTCTCAGGAAGAAATTCATTCAACACTAATTCTTTGAATCTCTCCCAAGATAACTCTTCATTATCCCGAAGCATACCAGAAATGCTTCTCTTGAACCAATCTTTTGCTTCAGCCTTCATCAAATAACCCACAAACTCTATAGCCCTTCTGTCTAGAATTCTTAGAATCTGCAATTTCTCTTCAATTTCTTCTAAGAAATCGGTAGGATCCACTTCACCCTTATATTCTGAGGGCTTGAGTTTGAGAAATCTTGATACCTCTTCCTCTTAACGCACTACAGGTGCTGGAACCACTGGAGGAACAGGAATTTCCAGAACCTAAACTGGAGGTACCTGTTACTGCCTTTACTGAGTAATAAACTTAGCTATCATTTCATAATTCCTCTGCAACTGGTCTAACTGTTGTGCCATATGAGCCACATCCACTGGTGGCACAGGAGGGACCTCATCTCCTCTATTCCCGCCTATAGAACCTTCTTCAGAAGGTACATCTCGCCTAGGATGGCCTCGACCTTGTCCTCTACCACGACACGGAGGCATCTCGATACTGATAAAAAGAACAAACATTATCAGACTCACTACGCACACTTAACGCAGATATAAATACCAAAGGAAGACACAATTAGACGAGACACAAATCCTATGCTCCGTAGTTATCTTAATCGATACTTATACTAGTGCTCATGCATCTCTATCTATCTTCTATGCTAAGGATCATAAACCTGTAGCTTTGGTACCACCTCTGTCACACCCCAACTCTAGTAGTGCAACAGTCCTAGGGCAAGGGTAGGCTTAAGGCCACCATAAACTCGTAGAACTCCCATATCCTGGATCTCATTTATATTACACATTCATATTAAATATAGATATCATACAATAATCATTTCTATGATCAATATAAGCATAATTCATATCTTTTCCTTTTATATCATTTCATAAATTTTCTCTTATTCTTTACTGATCAAAAGATGTATCCTACATCACTAAGGAACAAGAGTAACCCAATAAATCATACATCAAAATATTATCATCCCCAATCACTAACTACGGAGCTCTAGAGTATACTCTCAATACATATTGTGTCATAATACCATTTAATGGTTATACATAATCATATTTCAAAATAATTGCAATGAAGGCTTCTTGGAAGAATGAATCAAGAAGCTTGATCTTCTCTACTAGCTCCCTCACGAGCTACACTATCACCTGAAATCCACAGAAGAGGAGTGAGCCTTCAACTCAGTAAGATATGAACATGCAGTAAGAAAAGAATACATACATATATATATATATATAATCTAAAAGAAACATTAATTTCAAGAACATGGGTAAGAATCATAATGTGGTTAGGTTTACAAAAAAACAGAAGTGCTCACAATCGAATAGCACTATCAAATATCATGGTAGAACTACAGAGTGCATCAGTAGCCATGCTACCTATCATAACAGAGCGTATCAGTAGTCCTTGCTACCTTATCGCAAACGCATACTTGGCCAGGCATACGCCTAGAGCTCGTGGTCCCCTCTAGGTGGAACACTGGTACAGTAACCCTACCAGCTAGGTTCCCAAAGTGCATGATGGACCAATGAATTTACTCTCATTGGGAAGAGCGTTCTATCCATAGGGTCATATAGTTTCATCTCACAAGAACATATTGATCACAAGACCATCAACATATATCATAATTTCAATCAATTTAATAAGTAAGAAGCAAGTAGTAATCATGTGAACTTGATCCAAGAAAGTTGACCAAGTCACTTACATTATATACATATATTTAGAAATCACATGTAATGGCTGAAAATTTTCAGTGTAAGGGTATCATAGAATTATCATTTCATGGTCCGGTAATACAATATCAAGCATATGAATTATGTAGGTAAACATTAAGAATATTTGATCATATTATTTCAAGAAGGTAACAAACAAATGCAGTGTTCATACTTACCTCAACACAGTTTCTCCTTAAATTTCCTTTAACCAATTGCTCAACTCTACTTCTCAATTCCTTGATTTCCTTCTCCTAAGAAATTTTCCCAAATATATAAAATTAGGGTTTTCCTAACTCAATAATATTCAACATGATTTCTAAATATTTAACCATCTTAGAGTTTCTAATCTTAATTCCTATCATCAATTTAATTTATTTCTTAAAGAAAAATCTGCATTTAATTCGAATTTACTGTTTATGTTACTATTCATGACAGTCCACTAATTCTGATTCCTTCAACATTAATTACAATCTATAACCTTAAAATGCTTGTAATAAATTCCTTACACCTATAATTAAATATTCTGACCAACAGAATTTATTAATCTAACAAGAATTGACATTTGAAGAAAATTTACCTTGTTTCTCCAAAAACTGATTTCCTGAAATATTCTGCCTGAATCTGATGATTACTACCTTATAATATGATAATATAGAGATCTAATGCATTTATTTTGAATATTAATGCCTTAGACAAGAAATGGAATTACTCTGAGAAAGATTGAAGAAGAACGAAGAAAGAAGGAAGAAAATCGCACAGAAAAATCGCTACTGGGCACTGGGTTAAATAGGCCACTACCCAAAATCCAGCTCGCCAGCTCGCCTCGCCAACCAGACTCGGTAATGCTACCTCGCATAAGCCAGCTCACACTTTCCAGCTCGACAAATTGATTCGGAAATGCCACTTCACATAGCCAGCTCGCAAATGCCACCTCGCATATGCTACCTCGCCAAACTCTCCTACTGAGCTAAAACTCTTCCTCGTCAACTTATACTTAATCAGCTCGCAAATGAGCTACAAACATCCAAACTTTCTGATTCTTTTTGCCACTGAAAATAGACATATAGAGGCTCAACATATCCAATATTCAATTCACAAAGGCAATTACACAGACCATGGTGACTCTTTAAATGTCACCCAGACTTACTGCCCACAATCTATCCAAACAGGCCTAAGAAAATCCACTCTTTACTACTATATACTTATCCAAAATTCTTGAAATTTTACAGTCAACAATACAACACACAAAAGAACATTTCTTATGTTTATACCTTTGGCTCAAACTGTCTCAGTTATTCCTAGAAAATTCAAACATATACAGATTTTTACCAAGCCATTTAACAGAATTAGAGATGAAACATAAATCCACAACTTCTATATTTTGCACTTTACCAAATTATTTCTTTAAGATCATGCAATTATTCTTTCAAAATCCTGCTACCTAAAAATTTACTGCATCTACTCACAACATTCATACCTTAAATTAATTTATTCTTCAAGTAAAAAATAAATAAAATATAACAAAATCTCAGATATTACAGGTTACATGGTATACCAAAGTCCATTTTATCGGATCGGGGTACTCAGTTCATATCTTGATTTTGACAAAAGTTTCTAGAGGCTTTAGGTACACAGCTGGATTTTAGTACTATTTTCCACCCTCAAACTGATGGTCAATTTTAAAGAACCATTCAGTCACTGGAAGATATGCTTTGTTTATGTTTTCTTGACTTTCGAGGAAGTTGGGATCATTACCTTCATTTGATGGAGTTTGCTTACAATAATAGCTATCATTCCACTATTAATATGGCACCTTACGAAGCATTGTATGGAAGAAAATGCAGATATCCAATATGTTGGGTGGGACCTGGGGATAAACAAATCGACGACCCATATTTGATCAGAGTAACTATGGAGAAATTGTTGATTATTAGAGAAATAATGAAGACAACTTTTAGTTGGTAAAAGAGTTATGCGGATCCTAAGCGAAGAGATGTGCAGTTAGCTATCGGCGATCATGTATTCCTAAAAATTTCCTCAATGAAAGGTGTATGTAGTTTTGAAAGAAGGGGAAACTTTCACCAAGGTATTTGGGACCATTCGAGATATTGGATAAAGTGGGGAATGTATCTTATTGCTCAGCTCTTCCTCCGAGTTTAAACTATGTTCATCCAATATTTTCATATCGCAATACTCCGAAAGTACTTGTCTTATCCATCTCATGTGCTTCAACCATAAGTTATTGAAGTAGATGAGAACTTATCATTTGAAAAAGTACTAGTTAAGATAATAGATCTGCAAGTAAGGAAACTGAGAAATAAAAAAATTCCTATGGTGTAAGTGCAATGGAGAAATCACAGTATTGAGGAATGCACGTGAGAAAGTGAAGTTGATATGCAACAGAAGTATCCACAGTTGTTTCAGCAATAAGGTTAGTAATTTAAAATTTGAGGACAAATTTTTCTGAAGGGGGGTAGAATGTAATAACCCTAAATGAAAATTTAAAACGATTAAAATGTAGTTAAGAGAAACGAGTATCGGTAGAGGATTAAATAGAATTAGAAAGAGTAATAATTAGTTAAATCAATTAAAAGACTTAAAAGAAAAATCTAAGTTTGAACACCTTTTGGTGATTGATTTTTAATAAATTCTAAAGATAAAACAGTTAAGGTAAATTCAAAATATTGCTGGGAATTATAAAAGAAGTATTTGTATATGATATTTCATAAAATTGAAGCTTTGGATGTCTACTTTCATATGAAAAAATAATCAATTGATTATGATTTCCACGAAAGGAGAAATTGAAGTTTTAGTGAAGCATGCTCAAACTGTCTTGTAGATTTGAGCAATAAAATATTTAGATTTTTTAGAGTATGAAAATTGATGATTTTGGAGTTGTTATAAACTGCAAAATTGTAGTAAACATCTGAAAGTTTCCAACAAAAAAATAGAACATGATTTAGAGTTGCATATTTGAATATATGTATGAAGTCACACACACTACCAATTAGTCACAGTCGCTACTAAAAAGTCTGGAAGGTCCAGTAGCTCAAATTTGGGAAATGAGTTAAGTAGCATCTGCTACTTATACACTTTTAGTAGCCCTATTACTCTAAAAAATCAGCAATAAAAACTAGCCATTGAAAAATCTTTCTACAGCACTTTTTGGCATGAAATGAAACCAAACGGTTATATTTCATCCAAGACTATAAATATGAGTTTGTGGAAAGTTTAAAAACAAGAAAATAACAATTAAAAACTTATTATTGAGCTATTACACCAAACCAATCATATTTATGGCTTGAAAATTTTATTTATTGTAAAATCATTTTTGTGAGCTATTAGTTATAAATATTTGAGTTGGTTAAGACTCATTGATTGTTTAAGAGTTGGGAAAAAGTAAAAGGGAATTTTTTCTTTTTCTCATCTCTTGTAATTCTTAAGGGTTTGAGTATGAGCCTTAGTAAAATACTTGTATATGTTTGAGTGTAAGCCTTTGATAAAATACTTGTGAATGTTTGAAGTGTGAGCCTTTGAAAACACTTTGTAAGGTTTCAGTGTGAGCCTAAACACTTGGTTTTGATCTCGCACCTGCAAAAGGATCAAATAAAATACTCAAGTGTGATCTTCAGGAGTGAATGTAGGCAAGCGTTAGTCGAATCACTATAAAATTCTTGTGTTTAATTTTTCTATTTCTTTCTTCATCTTATTAATTTTTAATTTTCCCTTAATTTTTCATTCCAACTAATTCACCCCCCTCTTGGTTGCCAAAGGGACTTTCAAGAGGTTCAATTAGTGAAAGAAAGTGAGATTAAAAGTAAATCCTTGAAAATTTTGAATTTTTTGTGACTTGATAGAATCTTGGGGCTGAGTTTTTATGCCTTTAGATTTTAAATTTTAACATAAAAGTTGTAGATTTACATGTCTAAATTATTTTCCTTTAAGGAAGTTTTGTCACATTATTTCTGTGTTGAGAGATATAGATCACTGATTCAGGTTGACTCGAGTTTTGGTTTGTACTGAAAGACCCTACTGAGTTTTGTAATTTTGACGATACTAAATTTTGATTCATGAGAAACTCAAAACATGAAAAATATTTGTCCGTGTCTTACTAAAATCTCCTTAAAATAGAACAGAACTTGAATATCTACACAGTGAGTTATAAGCAAAAAAGTGAGGAGTGTTCTGGTAGAAGTTGCAAGGGAGATTACAAATTTCAAATCTGTATTCAAAATTTCACTATAAATTGTATAGAACTTATAAAAATCTGATTTTCAGATATGCTAGAACCTGAGATGTATAGTTTAATTGGAAAAAATAATTGAAGTAATTGGATAAGTGTAGAAGGAAATATGACTGAGAGAACTAAGACTGCTAGTAGGATGAAAGCTGAAATTAACTCTAAGATTTGGGAATTTTATGGAAATTAATTAATTAAAGTTTTAGTCAATGAAAGTTCCTATCAAATTGATACTAAATTATATTTAATTATATATGAAGCATCTAAAAGAGATGACAAAGAGGTTCATGGTCACCTCTTTTGTCTTTGTTGAGTACAAAAAAAAGATCAAATTTTGGATTTTTGCTTATAGAGGTGAGTAATATACATATTGTTTTACTTGATATTGTATTCAAACCAAGTTATTGAAATTGCTTTGATACTCCCATTGTTGGCCGAAAGCATCAATTGTATTATCTATGACTATTTTTATATCTTTTAAAATTCCTAATGATTCCTTTTTATTGAATTTGCATGATTGGTCAAATACTTTATTGATTGAAAACCTTGAAAGTGCTTAAGTTATTCTTTGACACCTAATGATTAAACACTATATATATGGTATTAATGAAATGATAGAAGTTTTAATACATTGTGCACAGTGGTTTAATGATCCTAGCTAGGTGGGAGTTAAGGTCCTAGCCATGCGATCTAATCAACCATATGAGTAAATAGCATGCTACCGGATTGTAGCCTCTGTTTAAATGATCAATAATGATTTTGTCATTTTTATAATAATATAATATGATATGTATCTTTAATATCAATGTGAAGATATTAATAACTGAACCTACATGTTGAATGACCCCTATTGTTATTGTATATTTTATCTATATATTCATGCTATCAGCATCTTCCTTGTTAGCAATTTCCTCACTTAGCCTCACGAGTAAGATTATTGTAACACTTAAGATTTCAATTTGCATGGTTGCATGAGGTTATCGATGGTCCCATGGTTATAGATTGTATTGATTGTAATTATAGATTGGACTAATTAATTGTTATAGATATTGTTTAGAGTTATTTTGGTGAGTGTTAGAATGGTTTTGAGAAGTATTTGCCTTGGTGAGTTTGAACCTATTGTTTTCACAGGCGTGAACTCTTATCATGGTCATTAATTTGAACTTTGACATTTCATAGGCATGAACTCTAATCATAACCGTTACTTTACTCTCTATCCAAATACGAGAAATTGACCTTTTGAGTGTTCATAGGCGTGAATTTATCCCACGGGCGTAAAACTTATTCTTCACGGGTGTGAATTCATTCTTTATGGGCGTAAGACTTCGAGCTCTATAAATAGAAGTCATTTTTCAAATTTTTTGAACCGAAAACCAAATTTCATTTTCTTTTTCTTCTCATTTCTTTCCTTTTCTCAACTAGTCCTATTGCTCTTTAATCATCTAAATAACCAATTCCTTCAAGGATTCTTCATGAGAAACACATTATAAGACATCAAATCATTTCAAGGGCATTCCTTCTCAAGAAATCTCTTTATAAGATTTTGAAGGTAAATCCTAGTTCTTGCTTTTATAGTTATTTATGGGTTATGATATTGTTAGACTAGTTGTTATAGGTTGTTAGTAGTCATTTAAGAGCATTTATTGCCATTAATTATATTTGATATAGGAGTGATAAAATTTAATGATTTTATGTGAATAGTAAGATGAATAGTAATTCTTCATTTAATGGTTTAATTGGTATTAAAAATTAATTTATTGAGTACTAAGGAGCATAGAATCATAAAACTCTTTGCATATTAATTTTGGGGAAGGAAACCCTAATTGACCCATTTTTGGAAATTTGTTGTTTTAGACTTAGTGAACCCAAGGACCTAAAGATTGTTGATTTAGTTGATAGTGAGACTAATTGCTTTGGATTGAGGTAAATTATGGGATAATTGTTCTTTGTTATGAAATTCACATTTGTTAATATTGTTCTTGAATGAAGTTTAGTCATTGTTCTTAGACTAAATTTCATATTGAATATTATTATTTTTGATATTGTAATGTCATTGGGCCTTAGGCCATTATTGAAATGTATTACCTTTAAAAGACCATTTGGGTCATATGAAATTAATGAAAACCTATTGAATATTGTTAATGATATTGATAATGTGAGGTCTCTAGACCCACCCATTGTTCATTGTATAGATTGTATGGCTTTTGATAATTTAGAACGCATTCCTAATGAGGGAGAGATTATTGGACTGTGTGCACCAGTGACCTAGCTGATAAGGTCAAATTATATCAGTGGCTTTACCTAGGGGAGGCCTATCAGCCCTGGGATGTATTTTCTAATCAAGCATACATATGGTTTGAGATCATAGTATCTAGTTTGATGGATGGTATGGATTGATGGTCGTTCTATCATCACATTGATGGGTGCCATTTCTTTGTAGGCACGTAAATATATGTCACTAAATATATTCTTATTATTCATAAACTATTGTTACTATTATTATATATATATATTGAATTCGACCTATTCTGTGATCAATCAATGTAAAACCCTAAGTATTATTGCATTTTCATAACTTATTGAGTTTTCAACTCATTCCTTTTCTTCTATTGTGGATTTCAGGTGATAGAGAACTTGTTGATAGGATAGACAAAGCTTCTTGATTGTTTTCTCTCTCCAAGAAGCTAGTGTATTGATTCGATAATCATTTGATGTTTTGTATTATTTTGGAATATTAATCGTAGTGGCTCCGTAGATTGAATTGTATTGGATTGAGATATGATTGAGGTTATTAGTAATCCTTGTTCCTTATTAATGATGGTATTTTGTCTTTTGATCGATAAGGAACAATTGATATTGTATTGGTGGATTATCCAAATATATTGAAGTATAATGCATGGTTATAGAATATTATTGATAATTGATAATCCAGGTTTGGGTTATACGGGTTTATGGTGGCCTTAAGCCTACCCTTTCCCTAGGAACGTCACACTTTTGATTTTGGGGTGTGATAAAGGTGGTATCAGAGCTATAGGTTTAATTTATAGATAGATAGATAGATGTGCAAGTTCACTAGCTTAAGTGCAATGGAATAAGTAAACTACGGAGCATAGGATTCATGTCTTATCATTATTTTATATTCTTTTGGTATAGATATGTGTTTGCTATCGTGTTATGAATCTAAGTTATTTTTTTTTCCTTTATTAGTATCGAGATGCCTCCGAGGAGAGGTAGAGGTTGTGGACGAGACCGCCCTAGAAGGGAAGATCCTTTAGAGGAGGATTCTGTGGGCAGTGTTGGAGAGGGATTGGTTCCTCCACCTGCACCTCAGATGGATGCTGCTATGGCATAGAGATTGGATCAAATGCAACAGAACAATGAGAGGTTGGAGGCGCTTATCACACAGCGATTGCACCAGCCGGTTCCTCCAGCACCAGTATCTCCTGTTCCACCGGTGTTTCCTCCACCACCACCTTTTATGCCATAGGTTGAAGAGGTATCTTTTGAGAAGCTTATGAAACTCAAGCCTCCGGAGTATAAGGGAGATGTGGATCCCACTGATTTCCTTGAGATAATAGAGGATAAGGTTTAACTTTTGATGATACTAGATAGAAGGGCAGTGGAGTTTGTGGGCCACTTGATGTGGAATGATGCCCGAGATTGGTATAAGAAAAGTGTAACTGAATTACTTCGGGCTAATATGGATATTACTTGGGAGTAGTTTAAGACTATGGTTATAAATAAGTTTCTTCTAGAAAGTGTGAGAGTGGCTAAAGCTGTAGAGTTTGAACGGCAAGTTCAAACTATGGAAATGAGCGTATCGGAGTACACTAGGAGGTTTAATATGCTAAGTAAGTTTGCTCCAGCATTGGTTTCTATAAAGGCTGCTCAGATTCAGTACTTCAGGAAAGGTTTGATTCCTCCATTGTTTCGTGTGCTAGTTGCTCATGAGTTTGACTCACATTCCAGACTGGTGGATAAAGCTAGAATGATTGAGAATCGGGAAATGGAACTAAAAGTAAAAAAGAGAGCATAAGAAGAAGGCTAGAGTTGAGGGTTCCAATATGCCTAACAGGGATAGCAGCGGAGTGAGAAGCATGGATATTTTGAGGTAGTCTACTCCTCAGAGTGGGTTCAGAGGATACCCAGAAAAATCACAGTACAGGCCCAACCCTTCTAGATCTGCTTCACATATGAGTAGGGGCACAACTAGTTCTGCACCTTCGGGGAGTAATTTTTAAGGCTATATATATATAGCATACTTCTCCACATATTAGGAGTAGAGAATATTTTTAGATATACTCCTCACATAATAATATAAGGTTGATCATACCTTATAACTATGATCATTTTACCCCTCCTAATTAAGGTCCATATAGTTCATTATGCAAATGTCGATATATTTTTTTATCTCTTATCCCCATCAATGGCACATTTTTATAATTGTATCTCATAAAAATCACATATGGTCATAATTCTCAATTAGGATTAGCATAGAAACAAATTCTTATAGAATCACATTTTAGCCAATCAATGGTTCATATGGGATAACAATTATCTATTAATCAAATATGGCCAAAGGAAGAAATTAGCAATGGCATTATAGTAAGAACATTCGGCTGCTCAAAGAAATTCATCAATGGTATGTAATAAAGATAAGAGGAGTTACTTCAACAAAGAATTATATATCTTTATACGACTTCTGCCTCACATTAAATAAAAAAACGAGGCTCATCATTATCATCTTTATCTCCATATCCACATCTAGGTACTATATACACTATATGCATGAAATAGAATATAAACATTACTTTTATCACTTACACTTAACTTATTAAGGCTCAATATAACTAGTTAAATTAAGCTTTATTTGTTTATGATCATAAATATCTCTTATATCATTAGCTAATTTAATTAATCATTGAAACACGAGATTCAAATTAAGAATTCTAATATATACATATATGCTCTTGTGAGATAACTAGACTTTACTACACTTGTGTTGCAATATCTTTGGCTTAGCCTTTCAATTATCTAAATTTTTGGATATATTTATCCAATCATCATATTTTTTTATTGATTTAAACTAGACATATGAGATTATAATATATCCAAAATTCAACTTAAAATTCATACTACATAATTTAAAATGAATTTTTAAATTATATTATGCTCTTATGCAAGCTCCATTTGGATAGGTCTCGTATTCATGACTATATCTCAAAACATATATATCCAATTGAAAAACTGATTTACATATATCTATTTCACACATAATTAAATACTTTTTATATTTTAAATTTTGTAAGGTTATCAAATTAAATAGACAAATTCAATCTTTCGGCAGGATTAATAATATTGATCAGTCCTACATGAGAAACTATATCTCTCTATACACATAAAATTTTATAAAATTATTTTACAGCATATAAATGAGACATAACTCTTTAATTTTCTTATTTTACACTTTTTCAAATTCCTTTCTTAAGAATATAAAAATTAGATTATAAAATTCTGCTTATATATAGATATTCAAAACCCTTATAACTATCAGGTTCTTTATTTCATATTCACATTTAAACTTTACATTAAAATCTTAAAATTACATTTAGTTCATTTTATTATGATAGAATTATTAATTAAAATTATACTATACTTCAGTATTTAAGAAAACCTTTCAATAAACTTAGCATGAAGCGATATTCTTAACTTTTATGGTATAAAAACTCAAATTTGAAAGAAATCTCATTCTCAAAATATATTTATCCTTCTCTTTTAAAAGTTAGAATTCATTTATTAATTATACCAATCTTGCTCATTTTCTTTTTTAGTAGACCAATTGCTTAAATTCTTATTAAGATGATGGTTTATATGAACAATGTTATATATATATATATATATATATATATATATATATATATATATATATATATATATATATATCAAAAAAAACAGATATAAAAATTGACTCTATGTGTGTAGATTGGTATATTTAAAACTGTTTTAT